>CAUDMG010002910.1:0-188499 GCA_958450375.1 Homarus gammarus | reverse complement strand
AAGAAAGCTACGCACATGATCATTTGTGGTAGGACGCGGGAACTGAGATACAGCTTTGACTTTATCATTAACTGTATGTATGCCTTCACCGTCAACTACATTACCAAGGAAATGGATTCTGGATTATAAAAACTCACACTTCGAGAGTTTTATTTTGAGGCCTTCTGTGGAAAGTTTGTCCAACACTTCACGCAGTTTAATCAGATGGGAATCGACGTCCTTACTGACTACTATTAGATCATCCAAATAAGCGCAGACTGTGGTACCAATCAACCGGGTAAACAGGGTGTTGATCATTCTTTGAAATGTTAGTGGGGCATTCCTGAGACCAAATGGCATTCTTAGAAACTCAAAGTGGCCTAGAGGCGTGCTAAATGCCGTGATTTCTCGTGATTTCTCATCGAGCGGTATTTGCCAATACCCACTAAGCAAATCTAAGTTGCTAAATACCGCATTATCCTTGCCTAAGGATTGCAATATGTCACTCAAGATAGGCATAGGGTACCTATCAGGGATCGTTTGATCATTGACGCGCCTGAAATCTATAACAGGGCGCCATCCACCATCCTTTTTCGGGACGAGGAATAATGGGCTATTAAAGGGGGATTTTGAGTGTCTAATGACATTCTCATCTAACATACCCTGTATCATATCTTGTACTACAGCGCGCTGGCTATGAGGTAGTCTATAAGCTGGTACGTAAATAGGGTTGGTTCCCTCCTTTAAGGCTATATGATGGGATGTTAAATCTGTCTGACCTAGCGTTTCCCCTGGCAAGGTTACTATATTTCTATAGTCGGCAAGCAGCTCTAAAAGGCGTGTCTTGTCCTGGGGATGATCGATCACCTTAACATGTGGTGCTATTTGATCTATCCTGGCCTGTCGAGTCTGTTGGCATTTCGCAACAATACCTCGAATTGGGAATTTAGTAGGCTGTACTTCGACATTGTTGTGATATACTAGAAAAAACACAAATAACATCCTATCTTTAAGATTCGTTGAACGCCTGTTCATTTAGAATCAGTACGTCGGTCAAACCACCAGGGCGCATATTGCTCAGGGTAGATTCACATGACAGCCCTTTTACCTTGCATGTTTCCGGGAGACACACAACATCTGTGTCTGTGTACACGTTGGGTAGTTAGACAGTTGCTTTGGTGATTTTCTCATTTTGGAAATGGAGAGTACTCTTCAACACTGCTGGTACGATCGTCCAACTCTTGCTGCTGTAATCACGCTGGGAAAGTGTGTGATTGAGGTCAAGAGGTATCTCTGACGCACGATCCGCCTTCCTCTTAATAGGATTGGTAGACAACTCTTTCGCCCTAGCGGTGACCATAGGTTCAGAATGACTCATTGCTATGTAGGAAACACCTTTAAGCGTAACACTATTATTTCGTGGAAGAACATCTATCATGTTCTTTCGAAGAGTTGGTAGACCAAGTAACCCGTCGGCTGGCAATTTAAACTGCTGGACTATATAAAAGTCCGTGTAGAAGGGCGTACCACGTCTTGAGAATCTGAGTGGTAACGTCACCATTCCTGTGATGCTCAGCTGAGTACCTGAAACTCCTTCGAGCTCAGCGTTACTAGGTCTCCAATTGAAGTTGCGGTGAGGGAATTTATGTTGTAACTCGTGATAGGATGTCAAGGCCAATACATTAGCACAAGCACCTGTGTCTATATCAAGAGCCAATCTGGTATTATCCACTCTCACCGGCACTGACAACACATCCACTTTGCTAAGCGCCGCTACTAACGAGGCCGCTACAGAAGTGCTGTGAGGAGGGACGGGAATTGCCCTAGCTATCCCTCTCCTTGGTGTGGTGTGCGTTTGTCTTCCCCCGACGACTTGTCTTGAGGACGCTTCTGCTTACGCCTATACGACACCTCTGTTTCACTAAGGTCCACACCCCTAGCCTTTATTAGCACATTGCACTCACGTGAACTATGAGATGTCGATTTGTGAAGTGCGCACCATTTGTGTGTATTCTGGATAGGAGGCGGTACATTCTTAGCTGCTTCCGAAAATGACCTTGAGGAGTGCTTAGCACTGTTTCCTTGGAGCTGATAACAATCTTCTATTACGTGGCCACGTTTATTACAGTGTGCGCATCGTAAAGGAGTTTTTTGTTTATAAGTCCGGCGGGGAGGTGCAATAGGAGCTAAGTGTGTCTTATAAGGAGTCTGGGAGGGAGTCATGTGCACCATCTGAGGTATCTGGGGTTGCACCATAGACGTCAAGGGTTGCGGCGTCGTCACTGAGGGCTGCTCCATTAAGGAATGTGTCATTAAGGACTGTGCCATTAAGGGGCCCGTAGCCTGGGGACAGAGCTTATTTGCGCACTCCACCATATCCAGGGGTGGTTCATACTGTACTTCTTGTGCCCGGCTATATAGAGGACGACGGTCGGAAAGCAGAAAGCTTATTAGCTCTATCAACGTTTCTACATTGTCCTCTGACATATTACCCTGATCGTCGTACCAATCTGAGGTCCGGAATGTCGCTTGCATGTCCTGGCGAACCTTGCCTGCGATGTCGACAGCGTCGACAGGCGTTTGATTGCGTATCCCTGGCGTACAACGATCCATCCATCTGAAGATCCATTGAAGCTGGCCCAGCTGTGACCCACCCCCAAAGATCCCAATTAACGTTCGTTTAAATTTCTCATAATCAGGGCTCTGCAAACCAAACGCATTTAAACGACTACCGGCATAAGAACCCTGCGTAATATGGGAACGCACATATGCCCTTTTGTCTTCGTCAGTCGTTATTTGCCCAGTACGCATGTTATCTTCACATGCACGAATGAAATGTGCGACCCGATAATCATCTTGACCCGTAAAATTTCGAACATTGTCACCACGCTGCATAATATTAATAACTCTATCAGGTTGAGTTGACGCGGTAGTAGCATTGACGTGAGGGTTTGTGGAAGTCATTATAGTGTTAGTATTAGTTAAGTTCGTATTCTTACTCCTAACTGAAGGCTGGGTTAATAAGGTTGTTACTGATTTAGCAACAGACACACTATCACCTGAAACAGGGGTAACTGCTTTTGTATACTGAGGTGAAGTACCATATTGATTACCAGATCGTAAGGTACGACGGTTTAAGTCGTCAAATGATTCCTCAATTACTTTCTCACTACTTCCTACCGAATCGTCTAACTGTGTTCCCGATTCAACATCAATTTCAGTCTGTGCTTGATTATCTTCGAGTTGGTTATAAGCAAACAGTTGGGCTAGGTGTGCAATGTCATCAACACTAGACATTGGAAACTTAGAAAATTATCTGTTAGTCCCTTGTGGGTCAATGAATAATTAACAGTAAAAGCAAATTACTTGCCTCTCATTTACAAGATAAATGAATATTAATTGCAGTTAATAATTAAACTATCAATAAGGAAACAGACACGTATGAACCACTGTAAATTATAGAATTTCAATACATTAATTTTACATTCGACACTTTATCATTGAAATAATCCTATCCGACGAACCTATCCGTGTGAAGATATCTCTCGAACGTGTTTATGTGTGTATAATTATGTAATTTAAATACCTATTTATACAGGGTGTGACGTCTGTATAGTAAACGTGATCCTTCAAGCCGAGTTACAAGTCGAGTCTTGTGTGGAGAGTGGGCGGGGTCCTCTTCCTGGTGATGCATGCCCTGCTCTTGGTTTCCTTGGCAACGAAGAGATGCTTCTACCTTGGAGAGACGAGTCCACTTCAAACTAGGGGAGGTTCACCACAGTCGATCAGAAACTGCTGATGATTGGATATCGCTCTGTTCGTTGCTAGGTCGCTAGCGAGACTGCCGTGTGCCTAGTCTTCACAGTCTACGTATATATGGAGATCTGTATGATGGCACCGAACTTCGTAATCAACGCTTGCGACACAACAAAAGTGTTCAGCTACTTGTGAAATATCAATTGTTAGTCCAAGTTATGAAACCTTTCTTCAACACTGCAACACTGTATCAGGAAAATGCTGAGTGGGGTCTTCTTCAACCGGCACAAACTGGATATTCACTAACAGGATGTAATATATATATTACGAATTCTGCACGTTTTGTATGTGACAGAGATAAGGAGCACTCACTAAATATCGTCTCAATACGGGATATTGTTTTAAACACTTGGATTATGTAATGCGTCATTGTTATGTTTTTTCTGTTTTTCCCAAAACAAGGACGGTCTGATACGACTACCAGTTTAAGAATCCGTACACACCGCTTGCCACCTATATGAATCGGCTGGATTATCCAATTAACAAGGCGGTTCACATATATTTAGTATTTGGGTTTAAGTAACGATTCCCATCTGTAGTTCCTTGTTTTAATAGAAAAGGATTGTATCTATAATTCCTGAGTGTAGATCGACCATAAGGTCACGTCCTTACAATATAGGTTGCTGTGAGTGACTACTGAGTTAGGGCCTCGCAGTGGGGCTTACATATATGCTAACGATGGGCCTCTACCCTCTTGGGAGAGTTGCTCTCTCACGTGTACAACTCATGTCTTACTCATTGACAGTGGAAAGTTACAGGGTGGTGAATCTGAATATAATATCAGATGTATTGACCCATTTATACAATATGTTCTGTTGATGAGACAGGGGCCCATTACATGGCTACCACTGTCTATATAAATATATATATATATATATATATATATTTATATATATATATATATATATATATATATATATATATATATATATATATATATATATATATATGCTGATAACCACCAGGAAAGAAGAAAACACGAAGTTCCCAAGCGCTTTCGTGTAATTCACATCTAAAGGGTTGAGTACAGACTAAAGTAGGAGTGCAGAACAAGTTATATATACAGAGGAGGGTGAGATCAGGTCCACAGAGGTCAAGTATAGGTAATGACCCTACTAATTTTCACAAAAGCACCGCAGCGGTCTGTAGTCAGGTCAGAGGGAAAACTGACACAGCCTTCTCACCTGGTTACAAATCTTCTTAATTACAAAATTGTCCAATTTGTACATACCATTACTGAAATTCATGTTAACGGATTCGGTATGTTTAATGAGACTATATTTTATAAAGTTCCTACTGTCAACTGAATTACAAGGTAACATTGAGGAGGCATTATCCCAGTCAATGCAATGTTTATTATCCCTCAAATGAACAAACAGAGCATTGGATTCCTGGCCTGTCCTAACACTATATTTATGTTGTTTAAGTCTAGTTACAAGCTCTTTACCTGTGTGGCCTAAGTAAAACACATTACATTCCTTGCAAGGGACTTTATAAATGCAGCCATTTGTATTATAAGGGGAGTTCTTGATTAACATTTGTTTAACAGCGCATGAGTTTTTAAATGCCACATTGACATTCCAGGTTTTTAGTTGTAAAGGAATTTGAGAGAAATTTTTGTGAAATGGTAATACTAAAAGATGCTTGTGGTCATGGGTGGGCTTGCGATCAGTTCTATAAAAAGATTTCTTAGTAATGTTCAGGCATTTGTCTATGAAAGATCTAGGGTATTTAAGGTTTGAGCCAATATTATAGATATATTTATGCACGTAAATCACTGTAAGTGCGCGTGATCCAGGTATATGCTGATAACCAAAAGGAAAAAGAAAACACGAAGTTCCCAAGCGCTTTCGTGTAATTCACATCTTTAGGGGTGAGTACAGACTAAGGAGAAGAACAGTTGCTACCTGACCCAGCTCAGTTGCCACCTGACCCAGCATGGAGAAGGTCGTACCCCCAAGTGCTCCCGTTAGTGACCAAGGAAAATGGCCGCCTTGGATCGTTGTGTCTTGGGGGAAGAGGAGCGTAGTGTGAGGAAAGACGACCTCCTGGCCACTCTGTTAAGGCAGCTGGGGCAGTTGAGGAGTGAGCTTGACACTCTAAAGGGGGAAAATGAAGCCCTCAGGACTGAACTCCTTCAGGTAGGTCTCCTGCCTAGCAGGACACCTGCGAAGGAGGAGCAGGAGTTGCGAGTGGTTGTCTCCAAGGGGACTAGGGTCAGACTCAGAAAAGCTGACCAGGGTGTGGAGTGTAGTAACCCCTACCAGGTGCTCAAGGAAGCTAGAGGGAAAGAGAAGAGGCAGGACGGTATGGAGCAAGGAGAGGAAAGGGCAGTTGTACAAACCCTGCCCAGAGGTAAGGTCGTGGTAGTTGGGGACAGCCAGGTGAGGTTTTTAGATAAGATTTTTTCTGTAAAAGATAGGTTACGTAGGGCTAGGGTGTATTTTCCTGGGGCTGGGATAGGGCATGTAGCTGAGAGGATAGATAGGGTTTTGTCAGGGGAGGGTACCAATCCAGTAGTGTGGGAGGAAACGACATAGGAAAGGTTAGGAGTGAGGAACTTTTCAAGAGATATAGGGACGCAATGGGGAAGATTAGAGATAGGGGAGGGATCCCCATAGTATGTGGTGTCTTGCTTAGAAGAGGGAATGGTCGTGAATGGCAGTCCAGGGCAATTGCTATAAATTGCCGACTGGAAAAACATTGTGCAAACAATGGTTGGGCATTCATTGATAGCTGGCAACGACTACCTGTACAGTCGTAACGGAGTACACTTGTCTCCTGCGGGGGTAAAGACGTTGTCTGCATCCCTGGAGCGTGAAATATTCACTCCGAAGGGGGGGTTTTGCCAGTAGAGAGAGATCGGGGTAAGTGGAAGTCAAAAAACAAGTTGGTCCTGGGAAGTAAATTTGGTTACTCAGGGCAAGGGGTAAAACAGGACCAGGGAAGAGTAGGTCTAAATGTATACTATGGAAACAGCAGGAGCGTTAGAAATAAAATAGATTTGCTGAGAGCTGTTGTATGTACCGAGAATGTAGACGTCATAGCAATCACCGAAACTTGGCGAGCAATATTTTTTTATCAGAGTACCACATAGAAGGGTACAGCCTTTTTCACAAGGACAGGGAAGGTAGGAAGAGGGGAGGGGTCGCACTCTTCGACAAGGTGAAATAGGACCCGAGTCTGTATAGATAGAAATCACGGAAGGAAGAGAAAAACTAATTATGGGAGTGATTTACAGGCCCCCAAGTCTTGGGAAAGAAGCAGCTCAGCCTATATGGCAGGAAATGAGTAGGGCAGCAAAATATAAGAACCTGTGCAATATGGGGGATTTCAACTTCAGAAATATTGACTGGGACAACATTTTAAGTGACTATGAATCTGAAGACTTCCTAGATGCAGTACAGGACAATTTTTTGAAACAACTAATTACAGAACCTACTAGAGGTGACAATATATTAGACCTAGTATTAACAAATAAAGAAAATATTATCAGAGATATCACAGTAAGGGAAGAACTAGGTAACAGTGATCACAGAGAAATCAGGTTCACCCTAAATTGGGAAACAAAAAAACAATGAGAATATGGTCAGAGTTCCAAACTTTCGGTTGGCGAATTATCAGGGGTTAAGAAGGTACCTAGGTGAGGTCACCTGGGAACAGTCACGTCAGTCCCCAGTAGGAAGGGGTGAGGTCCTAGATGACACAACAATTGATCATGACTATAATATATTCACTAGTATACTACATACAGCACAAGAACAAAATATACCAAACTGAAAAATTAGGTCAAATAAGAATGAGCCAAGGTGGATGACCAGAAAACTTAAACATGACAAGGAATAAAGAAAGGAATATATAAGAAATTAAAAGGAGGGGAGGAGCAGCTCAGAAATAGGTATAATGAACTATCTAGGAATGTTAAGAAAAATGTATGGAAAGCAAAGAGAGACTATGAAATCAAAATAACAAGAGAATCCAAGGCGAATCCCAAGGGATTTTTCCAGGTATACAGAACAACGGTCAAGGACAAAGTTGGGCCTTTATAGTTAGGGAGGGGAGAAGTGATAAATGGCAGTGGGGAAATAAGCAAGACATTGAGCAGCTACTTCTTATCAGTTTTCACAGAAGAAATTCGCAAGGAAATTCCAGAGGTGGAACTGATATTTAGGGGAAAGGAAGAAGAGAAATTAATGAATATCACGATAAGAAAAGAGGATGTTTTTAAGAGGATATATAAACTAAAGAAGACAAAATCCCCAGGGCCGGATGAAATTTTCCCTCGAGTCTTGAAAGAGTGTAGGGAACAGATTAGCTGACCCCTCGTCAATTTATTTACAAAATCATTAGACACCGGAGTTGTGCCAGACTTGTGGAAACAGGCAAATGTAGTACCCACATTGAAAAAGGGAGACAGAGCATTAGCGTCAAATTACCGGCCGATCAGTTTGACTTCAGTAGTGGGGAAATTTCTTGAATCAATTATAGCAGGTAGCATCAGATCGCATTTAGAGAAAAGCAAATTTATCTACGACTCTCTACATGGGTTTACAAAGGGAAAATCTTGTCTAACAAATCTGCTGACGTTTTTTAGGAAAGTCTTCGAGGTAGTAGATAATGACGAAAATTACGATGTTATTTACCTAGATTTTAGCATAGCATTTGACAGAGTACCGCATCAGAGGCTTCTGAGAAAAATTAAGGCTCATGGTATAGAGGGGAAAGTTTTAAATTGGATAAAATCATGGCTCACCGATAGAACGCAGAGGGTCAGCGGAGATGGTGTTAAATCTGAGTGGGGCCGTGTAACCCGTGGGGTTCCCCAGGGGTCAGTACTAGGCCCACTCTTGTTCATAATCTACATAAATGAATTAGATACTAGGATCAGCAGTGACACAAGCACGTTTGCGGATGACACCAAAATAGGGCGGCAGATTAATTCAGGGTAAGATGCAAATGCATTACAGGAGGATCTAAATAAACTGCAGGTGTGGTCTGAAAAATGGCAAATGAAATTCAACACCAGCAAGTGCAGCGTACTTAATATTGGAAGAACAAATACTGTCAATGTATACAGCCTTAACAACATTAACCTAGAGAAGTCGACTTGTGAAAGAGACCTAGGGGTACTTGTAAGCCCGGACCTACGGCCTAGAAAACAGTGCGTTAATGTTCGAAATAAGGCAAACAGAGTATTGGGTTTTATATTTTGAAGTGAATGTAATAAGAGTGCAGAGGTCTTAGTGCAACTATATATTGCGCTAGTTAGGCCGCACCTCGATTATGCGGTCCAGTTCTGGTGCCCTTATTATAGAATGGATATCAATTCACTAGAGTCGGTGCAGCGAAGAATGACGAAATTGATTCCGGGACTTAGAAACCTTCCATATCAGGATAGGTTAAAGAAACTTAACTTGCATTCCCTAGAAAGACGAAGAGTGCGGGGAGATATGATAGAAGTATTTAAGTGGGTGAAAGGAATCATTACAGGGGATATAGATAAAGTTCTTATATTATCTGAGCAGGATAGGACTCGAAGCAACGGATTTAAGTTGGATACGTTTAGGTTTAGGAGGGAGATAGGAAGGAACTGGTTCACAAATAGGGTGGTGGACGAGTGGAACAAGCTTCCCAACTTTGTAGTAAGTGCTGGAACACTGGAAAGTTTCAAAAGGAGGCTAGATAGATTCATGGATGATAGAGAGTGGTAGTAACTCTCGACAGGAGATGCCATGCACAGGCCAACCGGCCTATTGCAGACTCCTTATTTTCTCATGTTCTTATGTTCTAACATAACAAGGTATATATAAACACAGGTCAGGTATTAGGTAATGACCCTACTAATCTTCAAAAAGCACTGCAGCAGTCGGTAGTCAGGTCATTGGGTAAGATTACCCACCCTTCTCACCTGGTTTCAAATCTTCTTAATTACGAAATTATCTCGTTTGTAATTACCATTACTCAAATTCATGTTGACGGATTCGGTATGTTTAATGAGACTGGATTCTATAATGTTCCTACTGTCAATTGAATTCCAAGGGAATATTGAGGAGGCATTATCCTAGTCAATGCAATGCTTATTATCCTTCAAAAAACAATCAGAGCATTGGATTCCTGGTCTGTCCTAATACTATATTTATGTTTTTTAAGTCTAGTTAGAAGATCTTTACCTGTCTGTCCTAAGTAAAACATATTACATTCCTTGCAAGGAACCTTATAAATGTAGCCACCTGTAATGTTGGGGGAGTTCTTGATTAACATTTGTTTATATATATATATATATATATATAATCAACGACCTCACCAGCAAGGAATCGAACCCTCGAGCTACTGGGTGGCCCTAGGGAGCGCTTACCGGCTAGCCCACAAGGACACTAAAAGCAGTTCTAGACTCTGTTATATTTCACACAAAGCCTGTTCATCGAGCTGATGGCGCCGTGAACCTCATTGGGAAACTGCCCGTGCCTCGTATGTGGTGTCAGTAGCATTTTACCGAATCCAGCTGGTATGAAACGCGAGGTACAGTTTCCCAATGAGGTTCACGGCGCCATCAGCTCGATGAACAGGCTTTGTGTGAAATATAACAGAGTCTAGAACTGCTTTTAGTGTCCTTGTGGGCTAGCCGGTAAGCGCTCCCTAGGGCCACCCAGTAGGTCGAGGGTTCGATTCCTTGCTGGTGAGGTCGTTGATTATATGTTCAAAGTCCGCATGTTAAATGGACTAAAAATGAAGTATATATATGTACCTCGCGTTTCATACCAGCTGGATTCGGTAAAATGCTACTGACACCACATACGAGGCACGGGCAGTTTCCCAATGAGGTTCACGGCGCCATCAGCTCGATGAACAGGCTTTGTGTGAAATATAACAGAGTCTAGAACTGCTTTTAGTGTCCTTGTGGGCTAGCCGGTAAGCGCTCCCTAGGGCCACCCAGTAGGTCGAGGGTTCGATTCCTTGCTGGTGAGGTCGTTGATTATATGTTCAAAGTCCGCGTGTTAAATGGACTAAAAATGAAGTATATATATGTACCTCGCGTTTCATACCAGCTGGATTCGGTAAAATGCTACTGACACCACATACGAGGCACGGGCAGTTTCCCAATGAGGTTCACGGCGCCATCAGCTCGATGAACAGGCTTTGTGTGAAATATAACAGAGTCTAGAACTGCTTTTAGTGTCCTTGTGGGCTAGCTGGTAAGCACTCCCTAGGGCCACCCAGTAGGTCGAGGGTTCGATTCCTTGCTGGTGAGGTCGTTGATTATATGTTCAAAGTCCGCGTGTTAAATGGACTAAAAATGAAGTATATATATGTACCTCGCGTTTCATACCAGCTGGATTCGGTAAAATGCTACTGACACCACATACGAGGCACGGGCAGTTTCCCAATGAGGTTCACGGCGCCATCAGCTCGATGAACAGGCTTTGTGTGAAATATAACAGAGTCTAGAACTGCTTTTAGTGTCCTTGTGGGCTAGCCGGTAAGCGCTCCCTAGGGCCACCCAGTAGGTCGAGGGTTCGATTCCTTGCTGGTGAGGTCGTTGATTATATGTTCAAAGTCCGCGTGTTAAATGGACTAAAAATGAAGTATATATATGTACCTCGCGTTTCATACCAGCTGGATTCGGTAAAATGCTACTGACACCACATACGAGGCACGGGCAGTTTCCCAATGAGGTTCACGGCGCCATCAGCTCGATGAACAGGCTTTGTGTGAAATATAACAGAGTCTAGAACTGCTTTTAGTGTCCTTGTGGGCTAGCCGGTAAGCGCTCCCTAGGGCCACCCAGTAGGTCGAGGGTTCGATTCCTTGCTGGTGAGGTCGTTGATTATATGTTCAAAGTCCGCGTGTTAAATGGACTAAAAATGAAGTATATATATGTACCTCGCGTTTCATACCAGCTGGATTCGGTAAAATGCTACTGACACCACATACGAGGCACAGGCAGTTTCCCAATGAGGTTCACGGCGCCATCAGCTCGATGAACAGGCTTTGTGTGAAATATAACAGAGTCTAGAACTGCTTTTAGTGTCCTTGTGGGCTAGCCGGTAAGCGCTCCCTAGGGCCACCCAGTAGGTCGAGGGTTCGATTCCTTGCTGGTGAGGTCGTTGATTATATGTTCAAAGTCCGTGTATTAAATGGACTAAAAATGAAGTATATATATATATATATATATATATATATATTTATGTGTACTGTATATATGTATATGTATGTGTATATGTATGTATAAATAAATAAAATATAAAATGATAAATAATAAAATAAATAAATATTGAAGTGATAACCGTGGTAACATGAGATGTACTTATTACCACCATGCTTATGTACTATTCCAGATGATACTAAATGCTACATAATACTTCCTTGAGATAAATGTATAGTATATAACAGGTGCCTCAAAGAGAGCTCAGGTTCTCAACTGGCTCAGCCATGTTAACATTGTTACTATTATCCACTCTGTATCTGTATTTTTCTGGCTAGATAAAATGTTTCAATTCCATTCAATTCAATTCAACATGAAGGAACGGGGCACTGCTTTCAGATGTCGTTCTAATATTGTGCTGTTTAATTCTGAGTTGTAATGCTTTCCCAGTCTGTCCTACATAATTTCCATTACAGTTGCTACATGGAATGCAGTAAACACTTCCATTTACATTCAAGGTTGGGCTATTCTTAATTAATATGTTAGTAATAGTAGAGTCATACTTAAAAACAACATTAATATTTAATAATTTAAAGGACTGAACTAACGGGACAAATTCATTGCGATAAGGCAGATTAAAATATTCTTAAATGTAGGAATTTGCCGCCTGGTTTGAGTAGAGTGAAAGGATTTTGATGATTATTGATGAAGAACTGAAACACATTCAGTCCATTGCACAAAAACTTGGCTACGCTTCATTATTTGTTGATCATTGTCTTAAAAGGGCTAAAAAATCCTTTCACTCTACTCAAACCAGGCGGCAAATTCCTACATTTAAGAATATTTTGACTCTACCTTATCGCAATGAATTTGTCCCGTTAGTTCAGTCCCTTAAATTATTAAATATTAATGTTGTTTTTAAGTATGACTCAACTATTACTAATATATTAATCAATTATAGCCCAACCTAAAATGTGTTTTTTTTAATCTCAACACAAATTACCACATACAGGATCATGGCGGTGACGGAGGCTGGGTTGGTGGATCAGTGGATGGAGCTCAACATACTTAACTGTACATCTTGTGTTACTTCTCCCACCAAGATCACCGTCAGCACATCTCTGTCTCTTGATAACATCTGGGTAATGTGTCTGTAGCAAAAAAATCGTTAATGTAGAGTACAATACTATTATTTCGTAAGTAGTACATTAAGTGAGAGTGGCAGCATACGAAAGTAAAACAATTAGTAAATACGAGGTAGTAGATTTATATACTTATGGGGCCCGTAATTAAGAAGTTGATTCGGCAAATCATTGTAGTTGAATCGAAATGTGTAACATGGTTTTGGTTCATCAGGTAATAGTTTCGCATCAAACGTTTCAGGGAATGTTAGTGGTGGCGGTGTTTGGTCAAGTCCTCTGAGCTATGGTGCTGTGTGGCGAGGTCATCTGTAACAGGCTCTTCAACTTGTGAAGGTCGCCCTCATCTCTACTGTGCCAAAGTTGTTAACCTGAAACATACAAAAAAGGTTTCATCTCTGTTCTGACATAGCTGTAATTTTCCTTGTGAGTGCTATCAATATTTTACCAAGGCTGTAAACACAGCAAAAATACAGTATGTTTATCCTGCGTTAAGAAAGATACAAACTTCACAAACACAGGGATATCTAGCTTTACATACAGCTATAATGAAAATTATCATACACATACCTTCCTCGCCTGTCAGTTTTGGAAGCACTGACACTCAAAATAAACTTAGCAGAAACGATGCACTTTATTTCATTATTTCCCTCAAAAAATAATCTACACATAATCTCTACGCTATGATCATCGCGAAACAATTTTACAAAATTCATATTTAGTTATGCAAGTAGTTACCAGCATATATATATATATATATATATATATATATATATATATATATATATATATATATATATATATATATATATATATATATATATATATATATATATATATATACTTCATTTTTAGTCCATTTAACACGCGGACTTTGAACCTCGCGTTTCATACCAGCTGGATTCGGTAAAATGCTACTGACACCACATAAGTGGCACGGGCAGTTTCCCATTGAGGTTCACGGCGCCATCAGCTCGATGAACAGGCTTTGTGTGAAATATAACAGAGTCTAGAACTGCTTTTAGTGTCCTTGTGGCCTAGCCGGTAAGCGTTCCCTAGTCACACCCAGTAGGTCGAGGGTTCGATTCCTTGCTGGTGAGGTCGTTGATTATATATATATATATATATACATGTGTGTGTGTGTGTGTGTATAAAAAATATTCACCTTTGGGTTTCGATGGGCTGGTCGCTAGTTGATATGCTCCATGACTAACATTTATGGTGGTTCCAGTTCGAAACCCGGCACCGAGAGGAGATAATTATTATTGACATTGATTTTCCTGTGTAGTTTACAGGTTCATTTATAATATGTTACTTGAAGAATATGTAAGGGATAACAACACCATTTTTAGCAATTTGTATAAGCTATGGATCCAGCTAACCAAATAAAGGTTAATCAGATTCTCGTCCATTCAAAGGGCTCTTTCGTATCGCCAATCAATAAAATGAACGAATTGAAAACCAGCATACCAGTCACTCGCCATAAAACCTTTGGTCGGGCCTCCAGGACCGTCATTCTGCTGTAGCATCTCGGCCTGACAACTATTGTATACTTCATCCTGGAACCATCGTGTCGGCCACTTTCCCTTGACGGTAAGACGGTTGTTATATATCTGAGCTCCTACAAAATGTTTGTGTAAGTATAAAGTAAAACTAATTGGTTATTTATCTCTTAAATAAATGCATCACGTCGTCCTGTTATACATGATATAGAATGTCTTATTTATTTTTATCTGTAGGCAATATAAATGTATATTTTACACAGGCCAATCTTGGACATGTCAATGAATGAAGACAGTCACCATGATCCACAAACAGTACATAAGAACATAAGAACATAAGAATGGAGGAAACTGCAGCGGGACTATTGGCCCATACTGGGCAGTCCCATTTACACCCAACCCCTATTGCTTATATAAGCATCCAACCTATGTTTGAAGCTATCCAGTGTGTTTGAGTTAATGATGATATTTGGTAACTTGTCCCATTCATCCACTACTCTGTTTCCAAACCAGTGTTTACCTATTTCGCGCCTAAATCTAAATGTGTCTAATTTAAAACCATTGTTACGAGTTCGCTCCTGGTTGGATAGCTTGAGTACCTTTGTAATGTCCCCTTTGTTTAGCCCTGACTTCCATTTATACACCTCTATCATGTCGCCCTTCGCGACATGATAGAGGGATTGGAAATTAAGGTGCTTTAACCTGTCTCTATACTCAAGGTTCCTAATGCCCGGGATTAGTCTTGTCATTCTCCGCTGGATTCCTTACAAGGATTCTATATCCATTCTGTAATACGGTGACCAGAACTGAACTGCGTAATCCAGGTGGCATCAGCATGGGTAATTGTCTTTCTGCTCCTCTATCCTGTATTTATGTGGAGTTTTTTGAGGCTAGATTACTACCAAATATAGGGGACTTTATTCCTCCATGGTATAGATATGTAGATGATGTTCTTTGTCTTTGGCCTAGAAACAGTGAACATTGGAAGTTTTAGACACGCTTAATGATATTGTCCCAAGTATCACACTCAAAATTGAAAGAGAAATAAATGGATCCCTTCCATTCCTTGATATGCTGATCATGAGAAATAGCCATAACTAAAATTTAAGGTGTACAGAAAGCCTACACAGGTAGACAGTTTCATACATTTTTTATCGAGTCAACTGGAGTCTACGAAAATGTTATTTTTTTCTGCTATATTTTTGAGATGTCTGCGCATTTGTGACGCTGAATTTATTGATGAAGAATTTAAACACATTCGTTCCATTGCACAAAACCTTGGGTACCCTTCTGTGTTTGTTGATGATTGTTTTAAAAGGGGAGACCGGTTGTAGAAGCGGTACCGTTCTTGCATCATAAGCGAGATGTCACGGTTTCGATTCCCGGGCCGGTGGAAGTTGTTTGGACTTACTTCCTAGCCCCCATTAGTCCCTGTTCACCTGGCAGTAAAGTAGGTACAGTCACGTTCAAGATTCTTCGAACACTGCTGGAGACAGCTGGCAACTCAAGGCCGTTTGTTTACTATACTACGTAGTAAAAATTATGAATGAATGTAAACGTGATCGGTGATTGGTTACTTAGTTCCCCGTTGCTTAATTAATGGTTGGGCTTTGTTGTTTCGCATTATATTATGCCTTTCTGCTAGTATATACTGTTAATTTGATTTTAAAGAACATCATGCATCGGGCATAGCTGTGTGCAGGCTGTTTATGAGGTTGCCTGTTTATCATTAATTTATACTAATATTGTCTTCAGACGTTTAATCCCTTTCGGGTAATTAATCGAGTTGTATCTAACCGATGCTAAACAAAACTTCTTTCTAAAGACGCTGATTTCTTGCAACACAAACTGCTGTTTTACTTCCCTGTGTGTGCGTGTGGAGTGTGTGTGTCAGTCTGTGTCTGTATTTAATAATGACGTTGTTCATTTGAATGCGATGGTAATTAATCTTACGTCTGATGGTGTGAATTAATACTGTAGCATATGCCTAATACTTTTACCAGCCATTATCTAGTAATATCATTGTCATTCCAAGACTATGAATATTGTCAGCAGCAAATGGCATTTCTTTCGTTGAGTGACTCTTTGCCCCCCCCCCCCCCCAAAAAAAAATCCTTGTTTCTGACTTGTGTCGATTACGTCACGTTTAGTCTGGTGTCTTTAAAAACATATATTCAATTTTTTCCAAAAATGTGTATAGTGTATTGTAAATTTGTATCTTATTTATTTATTTATTTGTTTATTTTTTATAAATGCATAATAAATATAAATATAACGCTGACGTTAGGTTAGGTTAAGTGCCTTCAAGAGCCGGATCGGACAGCTGTGATCGGACCATTACGTATTGTAGGAATTGTGTCGTTATACAGTGTTTTTTTGTCTCCTTCCCCTTCTCTGATTTTTTCAGTGGTTGACCTTTGTAATTACTACATTGAATCGGGGGTGCTTGAGGACATTCTTGCTGTTTATCCCAAATTTGCTAGCCCACACTGATTTGTCTTCAATTAGAATATGACGTCCAATGAATGTGAACCACTGACCTATATATACTGCTAATGAATATGATGTATTTCTTTCTTTCTTTGTGTACGAACCTCTGTCCTGCATGGCAGTGAACAGTGACATTACCCACATGAATCTGACCTCTATATATATATATATCTGTTAATGAATATGTTGTATTTCTTTGTGTATGAACCTCTGTCCTGCGTGACAGTGAGAAGTGAGACCACCCTCGTTGTCAAAACCTCACTGAATTACTCAGAATAGGCAAACTGTACTACAAGCTTTGTCAATAAATTTGTTAAACTAAAAACTAACGTGGTAGATATAGTGATTATTTCACATGCAATATATTTATCATATATGATTCTGTACTCTTTCATCATAATTATAAGTATAATGTTAGGATTTGTTTGACTTAAATCATCCTGAATACATACTGCACAAGTGGGGATATTAGAAGAAGATTGTTTTCTTTACATTTATTATACAATTTGACAGACATTCAGATGCATTCAGTATGTGACTTTGATTACACAGGAAAATTATTTCTGACACATTAATATTTAGTCCAGCCACCTTCATTCTCGATTACTTGCTGCAGCCTGTTGGGAACGGAGGCGACGTGATTGTGTATCAGTTGCAGCGTCCGCCTCAAGACCTCCCACTCACGGTGTGTATGCTCCTGTAGCTGCACCCTGGTTCTCTCTTCAGCTGGCTCCCACACATTCACAATATTACCCCAAACGTTCTCTATAGGGTTCATGTCACAACCTTTACTTGGCCAGTCTAAAACTTGCACATTTCTTTGTTCTGCAAACCAACGCGTTACAATCCGAGCAGTATGGATAGGACACCTATCGTGCATGAAAATGATGTTTTCGGGAAACGGGAAAGCATATGCACTCATCGAGGGAAGCATAACTGCTTCGAGTATTTATAAATGCTGTTCAGCTGTGATTTTTCCTTCTATGTCAGTCAGCTCTCCAACTCCGTGCAAATATATCCATCCCCAAACATTGCAAGTCACATGGCCACTCATTGCTTCCTCTGTTATATTTCACACAAAGCCTGTTCATCGAGCTGATGGCGCCGTGAACCTCATTGGGAACTGCCCGTGCAGCGTATGTGGTGTCAGCTGGATTCGGTAAAATGCTACTGACACCACATACGCGGCACGGGCAGTTCCCAATGAGGTTCACGGCGCCATCAGCTCGATGAACAGTCCTTGTGTGAAGTATAACAGAATCTAGGACTGCTTTTAGTGTCCTTGTGGGTTGGTCGGTAGCGTTCCCTAGTCCCACCCAGTTGGTCAAGGGTCCGAGTCCTGGCTGGTGAGGTCGTTGATTATATGTTCAAAGTCCGCATGTTATATAGACTAAAATGAAGTATATAAATGGTACCTCGTGTTTCATACCAGCTGGATTCGGTAAAATGCTACTGACACCACATACGCGGCACGGGCAGTTCCCAATGAGGTTCACGGTGCCATCAGCTCGATGAACAGGTTTTGTGTGAAATATAATAGAGTCTAGGACTGCTTTTAGTGTCCTTGTGGGTTGGTCGGTAGCGTTCCCTAGTCCCACCCAGTAGGTCGAGGGTTCGAGTCCTAGCTGGTGAGGTCGTTGATTATATGTTCAAAGTCCACGTGTTATATGGACTAAAAATGAAGTATATATATATATATATATATATATATATATATATATATTGATAAAATCACACAGGGAAAATTGAAACAATGAAGCACCTTAGCTTTCGTCTTTACTCAAGACATCTTCAGTTGCCTATGAACTAGGGGCAACTGGAAGAGAATTTGAGTCTTATGCACATTCACCTTAAGGCCGAAGTTTGCATACGCATATGTGTAGGTGTTCAGGGTCTCCTGTAAGTTGCATTCAGTGTGAGCGACATTGGTGAGGTCGTCTGCATACTAAAGTTCAGTAATGGAAGCTGCCGACAGCTTTTTTCCTGCCTGGAGTCGTCTTATGTTGAAAAGAACTTTCATCAGGTGCTGGATGTCCATCCCGCTGGCCAAATTGGCACTGGCACTAGTAAGGAAGGCAGCCAAGAAAATGGAAAAGAGAGTTTGTGCCATTGCATTTCCTTGTTTTACCCCGGTTTGGATGGGGAAAAGCTCAGATTGGGTGCCACTGCCTTTCATGGCATCGTGGAGTTGCCTCACAATGACGCTGAATTGTAGTAGGCAACCAAAAAGGTTGAGGGTCCGCCAGAGAGCTTCCCTGTTGACCGAGTCGAAGGCCTTAGTTGCCGATGAAGGCCCTATGCAAGTGACAACTCTGTTCTCTGCACTTTGCTGTATCTAGCGAGCAGCAAAGATCATGTCAGTGGTGCCACGTGATGGTCTAAAGCTACATTGAGATTCTAGGAGGAACTTTCTGCCTCAGGAAAAAAATCTGTTTTGAAGGACTCGGGCGATAATCTTGCTAGCTACAGACAGCAGCGAGGTCCCACGGTTGTTGCTACAGGCTGAACGGTCTCCCTTGTTCTTATAGATATTGGCGATGGAGGCGTCATTAGGAGCATAGGAGATTTCCTCCTTTTCCCATATATTCTCCAGTAGAGCGTGGAGACGGCTGGTAAGCAGAGGTCCTCCTGCTTTATACACCTCGGCTGGGATTCCATCAGGCACAGAGGCTTTGTTATTCTTCATCTGTTTGATGGCAGTATCTACCTCATCCAGGGATGGAGGATAGAGGATAGTTGAGATGGGTCAGCTCTAGATGCTGAGGAACCTGCTGGGTAGTCAGGACATTCACATCGCTGAAGGATGCTTCTTTATCTTTGATTAGGGAGTTACTGTCGAATGAGCAGGGGGATGCTGCGTCATGAGTGATTGGACAAAAAAATGTTTTAATGGAATTAAAAAAATCGTGCATCTTGTGTTGATCTGCAAGTTTTTGTGTCTGGCATGCATTAATTTTCAGCTAGTCATTCATGAAATTGCGAAGTTTGAGCTGGGTTGCCGCTTTCTTCTTGTGGAAGGTATCAGCTTTGGTTCGAGACTGAGGGCTGTTTTGCAGTTAAAGAAGGATATTTACCATCGACGAGTACATTGATTTCCGAGTCATTTTCATCAAACCAGTCCTGGTGTATTTTTTCGATCTGGCCGAGGGTCTCTGCAGGTTTTTGTCATGACAGTGTCGAGAATACCCCAATCGGCACTGGGATTTGGGTTGTTTGTTGTTGGGTTGTTTATCAGTCCATATTCGAGCTGTTCTCTGAAAGCATGTGCTACCGCTGGATCCTCCAGATGCTTTGTGTTAAAACCTCTTCTGGAGGCTTCTTGCCTTTTCCGTTTTGGGGCGACGTGAAATGAGAGCTTGGCTCTGACGAGCCGATGATCAGGGTCGCAGTGGTCTGAGCCACGCATGGCTCGGGTGATGAGGACATCTCGCGATCTCTTTCTCTGAAAATTATGTAGTCAATAAGATTCCAGTGTTTAGATCGTGAGTGTTACCATGATATTATAAAGGACGACGAAAATTCTGGAAATGCAATCTGGAAGGCTCTGCATATACCTATTCCTCTCGGGTTATCAAAGAATGGCGTGTAGCTCAAGAAGTTTGTTAGACTAGGAGCAGAAGACACTTTGTAAGGAGAAAGAGAAAGCCCTGTGGTCATCCAGGAGACCTATTCTCTCTTCTTACCTTCTCAAGTCATCCAGGTTCCTTTGGAGAACGACAGGGATCTTGTTGGCGCCCAGGGGTGACCCGAGCACGACAACGTTGGCTGGGGCGTCCGGCAAGACGCTGTTTACTCGTTCAGTGGTGCGCTTATCAGGTGAGATGATTTTAAACTTGGAAATGTTGACGGTGAAGACTAATGCTTTCCACTGTGCCTAATCATTAATGTTGTCTCCTGAAACCAAATCCGCCGACCCGTTAAAATGCCGCAATCCAAGAATCAAATGTTGAGGTCGCTGGAGAGACTGTGTGTGTGTGTGTGTGTGTGTGTGTGTGTGTGTGTGTGTGTGTGTGTGTGTGTGTGTGTATGAGCTCCTTTGTTGTTAAATAAAAAGTGTTGGGGGTATGTGGATTCCCTTGCTGAACGCCTTCCATTCAAGTATGGTTAAGAGACAACAGAAATGGAGATGGAGGGTTTACGTCACAACGTCCAATTTCGTCCGACTGAAGTTGTTTTTGAAATCTATTTTGACCACCAATTTGTATTTCAGGGCCCTCGCTGCATAGTCTGTTGCTTCTGAATCCTTATTGGTTTGGTATTAGAAGAAAGGTGGCTCCCCGGATGACATTTCCCACGGCTGCCTTGGCAACGAGGAGTCAGGGGATGTTACCAACTGAGATAGGCTTGATTCCGCCATTATTTGTTTTCAAGGTACACAGAGTTGCCTAGAAAAAGATGAGGTTTTTATTATCAAGGATTATGCCCTCGAGGTAGTGACTGACAACAGTTCATGTACACGCGGACTTCCCTTTACAAACAATACCTCACTAGTCAGGAATCGAAACCCGGACCTCTGCGTGGAAGAGGAATCGCTACCACGACACCACAAGTAAGTTCACTTGTATATGGACTGTTATGGAGTGTTTAGATATATTGGTAGGCTTTGTGTGAAATTTAACAAAGCCTAGACCTATTTTGTTGTCCCTGTGGCATCGTGGTAGCGATCCCTGCTTACACGCAGAGATCCATGGTTCGATTCCCGACCGGTAAGGTGTTGTGTGTATATATATATATATATATATATATGCTGATATATATATATATATATATATATATATATATTTAAATCAATGGTTTAAATAATTATTTTCTTTTTATTACTTAAAGGTGATTTTAATAATTAATAGTGGATTTGGAAAAGTATATTGTAGGGTGAACAGAAAAGGTTTGTGAGTGTGGGAGTAAGACTATTAAATTCAGTAAAAGCTTTAATGAGAAGAACAGGGCAACAATAAGAGTAAATGTGAAAAAAATTAAGCATTTTAAATAAATGTGGGTGTTAGGCAGGGATACGTTATTTCCCCGTGGCTATTCAATATATACATTGGTGAAAGTGGTGATAATTAGCTTTATAACAGAGCTGGACACTTCTTAAATTCTGTTTACATGGGAGTCAAATTGCTACTGTTCATTATACCTGGTGACTGCTTTGTTTATGGTTGGTCACTGAGTCTTTGATTCTAATGTGTTCAGACCATGTATTATAAGGGCCCAGGGGTGACACTGCCCACCTCTCTCCAACTGGGCTTCATTACTTCCAACTATAAAAGTCGATTAGTTTTTTTTGCAAGAATTAATATAAACTTGAACTTAGTTTTTGCCTTTAGCATATAGGATGTGTCTGGATGACTGATCTAAGCTTGTGTTTTTCAAATTTTACCTTTACACAGTGATTTTTTAAATGGTAAAGAGTATAAATGCTTGGTAAGACATCCCTAGTGTAATGTCTATGATTAATAGCATATTAGAGAGCTATAAAAGGGCTATTAATACTTGAAAATTATTAGAACCAACATAATAGCATTAAAGAAAAAAAAAACACTTTAAAATGGTTTTGGGTTTAGAAAAGTAGATTTTTGCCGATCCTGCTATATATACACATTTATATGCAAATAAATCACCGTACTGTACTGGCCATTTAATAACACAGCCACCACATTCAGCTATTCGTAACCACGCCCACCAACATGACCACCCGTTTTCGCCGTCTGATTTCTCAGTTCTTGGCAAGAGCCACTGTGATACAGACCTCCTCATTATGGAGGCATTACACCAGTACAAAGAAAAGCCATCGCTTTGTGATATGGCCTCTAGTGAATTGTTATGTTTTTCACATTAAGATTCGTCTGAATTAAGGTAATACCCCCCTGTACATTTTATTTCATACTTTTAATTTCCTGACTTCAGCTTTGTATGTAGGTCTCTCGTCATTTTTGTCGGTTTTGAAGTGGATTGCCCTTTTTTAAGTTTTTGAACTTTATCGAAGGTAAATTTTCGTATAATATTATGTTTTTATTGTACATCACCTGTATTTTTAAATTTTTTCAAAACTTTTTAGGCTCTGATGATGGAAAAGGATTATTTCCGAAACGTTAGCAATTAAAAGAAGCCCTACTTCAAGATGTTTGTGTTTACCCTGGTTTTCCTCTTCATTATATATATATATATATATATATATATATATATATATATATATATATATATATATATATATATATATATATATCAACCTGGAAAAGAAGAAGTCGTCTGATGTTACAAATGAAGATATTTCCATAGCTAAAGGTTGTATACATAGTGTTTTAAATAAGAAATTTGCTTCAAACATTCCAAAAAGATTTGAAACAGCCTTGATAAACTTGAAAAGAAATAAGAATATCCATATTACCAAGGCTGATAAGTCTAATGCTATTGTTATCTTGGATAAAAGTGACTACAATGATAAGATGAATTCATTACTTAGTGATGAAAGCACGTATTGTGAGCTTACGAAAGATCCCCTGGAAAATATTAATAAGTTGTCTAATTCCAAAATGAAGATGTTATTGAAAAAGAACCCCGATCTCACTAAACAGCTCTCTCAAATCAATCCCACTTTACCTTATATGTATGGCTTGATCAAAACCCACAAGCTTAATAATCCATTACGTCCTATCGTGAGTTCTGTGGGGTCTGTTACTTACAAATTATCCAAGTGGCTGGTAAAGATGATATCCCCTCTTACAGGCCAAATTTCTAATTCACATATACGCAATAGCAGTGATTTAATTGATAAACTCAAGAAACACAACGAACCTTGCGAATTAATAAGTTTTGATGTAAATTCACTGTTCACTAGAGTACCTGTCAAAGACTTACTTTCATTTCTTAAAGATAAATTACAACTGCTAGATTTAACTATTGAACATGATACTTTCCTGAAATTGATAGAGTTATGCGTAACTGACAATGTGTTTAGTGCAAATGGGAAGTTCTACAAGCAAATATTTGGTATGAGCATGGGTAATTGTCTTTCTGCTCCTCTAGCCTGTATTTATATGGAGTTCTTTGAGTCTAGATTACTACCCAATATAGTGGACTTTATTCCTCCATGGTATAGATATGTAGATGATGTTCTTTGTCTTTGGCCTAAAAACAGTGACCCATTTGAATTTTTAGACAAACTTAATAATATTGTCCCTAGTATCACGTTCAAAATTGAAAGAGAAATAAATGAATCCCTTCCATTTCTTGATATGCTTATCATGAGAAATGGCCAAAACTATAAATTCAAGGTATATAGAAAGCCCACACAGGTAGACAGTTTCAGTCACTTTTTATCGAATCACCTTGAGTCTACCAAAATGTCAGTTTTTTCTGTTATGTTCCTAAGATGTCTGCGTATTTGTGACTCTGAATTTATTGACGATGAATTGAAACACATTCGTTCTATTGCACATAAACTTGGGTACCCTTCTGTGGTTGTTGATCGTTGTTTTAATAGGGCTAAAAAATCCTTTCATTCCTCTCAAACCAGACAAGTTCCTACACTTAAGAATATTTTGACTCTGCCCTATCGTAATGAATTTGTCCCGTTAGTTCGGTCCCTCAAGCTTCTCAATATTAATGTTGTTTTCAAGTATGACTCAACCATTACTAATATGTTAATAAGGAATAGCCCAAGTTTGAATGTAAATGGTAGTGTTTATTGTATTCCATGTAGCAAATGTAATTGTAATTATGTAGGTCAGACAGGAAAAACACTGCAGCTTAGAATCAAACAACATAAGTATAATATTAGAACTGCATCTGAAAGCAGTGCCTTGTTCGTTCATGTTAGGAATAATAATCACCCCATTGCTTGGGAAAAAAGCTTAGAAGTTTTCAAATCATCTTGTGTCACAGAAAGACTTCTTGTTGAAGCTAGTTTGATTAAGGAATTAAAATCAATAAACCTTAGTGATGGTCAGTTCAAAATCGATAATATGTTACATAAATTTATTTGTCAGTGTCCCAAGGTTAAAAATGCTTTAAAAACCTTTGATCTAGATTTATGATAGTTATTTTGTGGGCCCCCTTTTTTCTGACCTGACTTGACTAGTCACGTCACCACCCTTCTCTTAAGCTCCTCTACGTGGGGATTAGTGGATGTCATCATTTTGACCTGACCTCATGTTTTTTAGGTCACCCTGTATATTTAAGCCTCTCTCTGTCCATGTAATCCAGTTGCCTCTGAAGATGTCTTGAATAAAGACGAAAGCTAAGGTACTCCGTTGTTTCCATTTTCCCGTGTGATTTTATCAAGATTTATCTTATCCACGTTTTCATTGTGGATTTTCATAAAATATATATATATATATATATATATATATATATATATATATATATATATATATATATATATAGAGAGAGAGAGAGAGAGAGAGAGAGAGAGAGATATCATGTAGATCCACAATGGAAACATGGTTAAGATAAATCTTTATAAAATCACACAGGAAAGAGGGAAACAATGTTATTACTCCGTTTCAGCATCGAAGGTCTTTAAATTAAGCTCGTAACAAATTTAGTAATACTATGCACAAGTCCAAAAACATTAAAAATTATGAGATAGAACTTCCTGTGGTTCCTGAAGATGTGAAAACACACGAAAACACTTAAGAACTTCGTGTTTTCTTTTTTTTTTGTGGTTATCAATATAGTACAGTATGTCTTTTCACTTTGCAAGAGTCCTCCATCTATTATTCAGTGCAGGTGTGAATTACACGAAAGCGCTTGGGAACTTCGTGTTTTCTTCTTTCCTGGTGGTTATCAGCATATACCTAGATCACGCGCACCTACAGTGATTTACTTGCATATATATATATATATATATATATATATATATATATATATATATATATATATATATATATATATATAATATATATATATATATATATATATACTGTATATATATATATATATATATATATATATGTATATATTTCATTAGCCCAATAAAGCACGCGGACTTCTACATACAATCAACATATATATATATATATATATATATATATATATATATATATATATATATATATATTTCATTAGCCCAATAAAGCACGCGGACTTCTACACGAAACGCTGGAACTTCGTGATATTCTTACTAGTGGATATCAGCATATATATATATATATATATATATATATATATATATATATATATATATATATATATATATATATATATATATATGTGTGTGTGTGTGTGTGTGTTAGTTCTTTCTATTTACTTTGTGTGCAAGGTTCTATGAGGCCATGGTGTGCGAGAATTTTTTCTTTTATTTTCTTGCTCATTTCAAACAAAATAATAATTTTTCTCTTTAACTCTTTGGAGGAGGCGGAGGGGATTCCTGTGGCTTATTTAGTCCCCCCTGTTGTACGTGCAGAGTTTGTTGTTCTTGCTTCCACTGTTAGTGCAGGAAGAAGGCGATACACGGATAATTGGGTTGGTCACGTTCGACCGGGGGATGGAACTCGGGTGGCAAGAATTCTACCTCTGTTTTGCCAACACTGAATATTGCAGTATTTATTTCTATAGGCTGACGATGCATCTTCTTTATTAGAATTTCCTGGAACGACAATGTGGTATTCCTAGAAAGCCTATTTCCTAGTGTAGAGGAGACTTTGATAGATTGTGTGGCCTCGACAGCTAAACAAAGGTATTGCCAGTACGAGTCATTGAGTATTGGTCTGGGCCCAGGCACAAACCCAGAATAGCAGTTTTTCTTCCTATCCTTATCAATACCAAGTTCTGACCTGTAGTGTTGCTGTTCCTTACATATACTCTCTGAAACCACAAACTGTAAGAATAAAGTGATCGGATTTGATTACAAAAGTATGTTTCGTGTGATTAAGAGGCACCAAATCATTATTCATATGTTGTCTACAAGAATACTTGACCAGTTACAGAAACACTTTATAACTAAGTGACTACTATCAGTTGGGTTTTCACACAGAAGTATGAAGTGGCGACGACCAGTGAAGACAACAGCTGTAGAAGATCGCGTGAGGTTTGTGTGGATGTGGGTGGGTGGTAAGTCACTCCGCGCCATAGCCCGAGAGACAGGCGCCAGCGTGCCCACCGTGTACAGGTGGGTCCACCGCTGGCAGCAAGAAGGCAATGTCAACACTAAAACTCGTGGACACAAACCCAGCGTCGTGACGCTCGCCTCTACACAAACTGGTGATCGACTTAATTATTCAGTCACCGCCCATACCACAGCGCCACAATTTCCTAGGTCCAAGATGGATAGCCATCCCATGCTACATTGCTGTTATAAACTGAAAATAGTACCAACATATTTTGTGGACCATACAGTCAGTGAGATTCACCAGTACCTCACTCCCTATACCGACATCATAAAGCTCATTGCAAAAATTCAGAGTCAGTGATCACCACAAACATATAATTGCTAACAATAAGAATTTCCCTCCACATTATACAGCCAGACTCCACAATACCCTCGGTGTCATAGCAAATAATTGTTTAAGAAAGATCTTTAGCCTAAGCAGGCGGGAATTAGGAACAATATTGTTATAGGAAGTCAAGGGTGGCACTCGTGTTGGGCCTCACTTAATGTCATTGTGTTCCAGTCACAAACAACAGCTGTAGGATTTTGAAAAATGGAAACAATTATGTAAATAGTTAAGAAAGGATTCCGAGTTTATTGTGTCATATATGTCAAATTTTCTAATGTAATAAATATATTTGATTTTTTGATCCTAATCATTAAACGTTAAACTGAAAGTATGAAAAAAATTGCCTTCTTTTTAATAAATTATTACCACATTTCTTGTCATCATATCCTTCAGTTAGGAAATGTTGAATCTAAACAAAGTGAAGATTATCTTTTTACAACTGAATGAATCACTGAAAATCTATAAAACTAGGAAAATATTTTCATTTTTTTTCAAGAAAAAATGTCTTTAGTGTACAAACAATCTAACTCCTTTACAAACAGGTATGTTAAATTATACATACCTACTTACATACTCACCCGTGAAGATGTGAATTACACAAAAGTGCTTGGGAACTTCCAGTTTTATTTTGTTCTATGTGGTATAATGGGCACCATGCTCGCCTCACAAGCGAGCTGACCCGGGTTCGATCCCGGAACAGGGTGAAACTATGGGCACGTTTCTTTATGCCCCTTGCCTCTGTCTACCCAGCAGTAATTGGGAACCTGCATGTTAATCGATTTGCAAATCGTGTTCCGGGGTAATGGTTAGCCAGTGCAGTTTGGGAGTTTTCCTGGACTATTCTTTGACATTGGGCTATGCAACTCGTTAACTTAGGGTGTGGTTGTTGTGTTGGCGAAAGCTTCTACATCTTAAACAAATTCACGCCTAGGTGGCCATTGGGCCGGCCATCCTCGTTACACGAGGGGCAAACATAATATATAAATATCTACATATATATACATATATACATACTACTACTACTATGTTGCTTTGTTGCTGTCACTCGGAATCGAGTATGACGATATTCCAGCTATAATATTATGATAAGAGTTATTAAGGACGTCACCTTTGTTGGTGAGCTCTGAAGTGACTCCAGAGGTCCATATGGGATCGGCAGGATTGCCCACAGATGTTTCACATGTGGAGGGCTACAACTACTGCGGAAAGAGCGGTGGCAACATCTTTCCGGTGCTGACGTTTGTCTGACTCGGTGTGTAGGAAGGCTAAGTCAAAGTATTGATACCTTCTCGTATGGTGTGGAGTAATAGTCTCCCAGGTGAAGGGGTCGATTTGGCACTTTTTCAGGTTGGTCTTAAGACTATCCTTATACCTTTTCCGTTGTCCGCCAGCGTTACATTTACCATTCGTTAAACGGCTTTAAAGTACAGTAGCTGCTTTGGCAGTCTACTGTCGTCCGTGCGGGTAACATGGCCAGCCTAATGTAGTTGTTCAGGGGTAATAGTAGTCTCGATGCTCCTACAGTTGGTGTCAGTGAGAAGGCTGAAATTTGTTCTCTTGTTTTCCCAGCGAACTTGGAAGATGGGACGTAGACTATGTTGGTGAAAGTTTTCAAGTGTTTTGAGGTGCCTCTTGTATGCGACCTATGTCTCGCTGATACAGCAGGGTAGGGACAACCACTGCTCGATACACATGCAATTTTGTAGAAAATTTCCTCTCCCTATAGCCAAAGGCTTGAGATGCACATCTGATTCGATGCCTTAAATCTCTTCATCAATGTCTGCAGTGGTGGACAGGTGGGAGCCAAGGTATTGGAAGTGGGTAACATTAGAGATTGTATAATCATTAAGCTGGATGGATTGTGGGGGTGTGGGTGAGCCCGGGACAGGATGGACGAGAATCTGAGTTTTATGTGCATTCACCTTAAGGCCGAAATGTGCATACACATCTGCGTAGTTGTTCAGGATCTCCAGTAAGTCGCAACGAGGGTGAGGTCGTCTGCATGAACTGGCCCTTTAACCGTTGATTCCTTCTGGGTTAATGAGGCTGGAACATGTAAAAGTATATGAGGTTTTAGTAGCGAAACCCAACTGTCTGTTCTCTATTAATTGAGGAATTATCTCATATACAGTTCTAAGCGTATATCACCGTTGCTTAATCACTGTAGCTATGAGTGTTAAGATGAGGACGGAGGCTCTGTTAAAGAGCTCTTCTAAATACGTCTGGTTGGTGTGAGGTGCTGAGTGACAATCCCTGTAACATCCTCTCATCAAGGATATCAAACTACTGCCGCAAGAGGTGGCCAGAGAGCCAGCTACTTAATGCCTTAGCTCAGCACTAAGTGACGCAACTTCCCATGGCACACCTTAACATGTGCTCTGAACATGCTACCTCAATAGCTAGTGAAAAGTTACAGAGGGTGATAGAGTATATAAATCAAAGTGTAATTAACCCATTTATATAAATACTTCTGCCTATAAGACAGGGGCTAATACATCGCTCGGTCACACCCTCCAAGCTCGGCGAGGAATAAACTAAACTAGCAGAAACACCCTATACATAAACCTAACCATGTTACATGCATATGTGTGTAAACACTAAACTGGGGAAGCTGACACCTGGGCTTGAACAGCTACTCAAGCTTTAGTCTGCAATGCCTTATGGAGAGTATATTATGTACAATGGCAAAATTGGAGGATTCTGACTTAAAAGATAAACATTTGTAGTTTGAAAAGATGTGTCGATGATATCATTAAAATTAATAACATTATTAACATAATTATAAAACTATCCTATTTGTAGTTTTGAAAATTACTAACATTATTATCCTTCCTGGGGGAAAAAATGTCCGCATTTTCTATGCCTGTTTGAAAGATTATATAGATACAAACCAAAAAAATATCCTTGTCCATCCATTTACAGGAAATTGATGCAAATTATATTTAAAATAATTAAAGTATCAATAGCTGAACAGGTGAAAAACAAATACTGGAAATTATATTACGTCAGTATATATTAAAATAAGTAAGGCACTTATAATAATTGACATAACCTACACTATGTCTATCAATGTGAAGTTATGTCGTTGACTATGTTAATATATATATATATATATGCTGATAACCACAAGGAAAGGAGAAAACACGAAGTTCCCAAGCGCTTTCGTGTAATTCACATCTTCAGGGGTGAGTACAGACTAGAGAGAGTAATACAAATCAAGGTGAATATATACAGAGGAGGGTGAGACCAGGTCCACAATAATCAGGTATTTTACCACCCTCAGCAGTCTGGTTTAGATATGTTGATGATGTATTATGTCTCTGGCCATGTAATGAGGACCTAAAAGCTTTCCTACCACAACTTAACAACTTAGCCCCCTCGATCAAATTCACTGTGGAATTAGAGCAAGAATGTAAATTGCCATTCCTAGACTGTCTGATACACAGAATAGGTAACACTTTTCAGTTCAGTATTTATAGAAAACCAACCAATGTGTGTTCATACATTCATTATTATTCTGCCCACCATAATAAAGTCAAACAGTCAGTATTGACAACAATGTTTTTACGTGCCTTGAGAATTTGCAGTCCGGAATTCATCGAAGAGGAATACAAATATATATATAATATTGGCTCAAACCTTAAATACCCTAGATCTTTCATAGACAAATGCTTAAACATTACTAAGAAAACTTTTTATAGAACTGATCCCAAGCCCACCCATGACCATAAGAATATCTTAATATTACCATTTCACAAAAATTTCTCACACATTCCGGCACAGCTAAAAACCTGGAACGTCAATGTGGCATTTAAAAACTCATGCACTGTTAAACAAATGTTAATCAAGAACTCCCCCAACAACACAATTGGTTGCATTTATAAAGTTCCCCTGAAGATGTGAATTACACGAAAGCGCTTGGGAACTTCGTGTTTTCTTCTTTCCTGGTGGTTATCAGCATATATATATATATATATATATATATATATATATATATATATAGCCCAATAAAGCACGCAGACTTCTACATACAATCAACACCTCAACCTGCCAGGATTCGAACCCACGGCTCACGAGCCCTTGACTGTGACTGGGGAATGCTACCGCTGGACCACCAGGATACAAAAGCAGTCCTAGACTTTTTTATATTTCACACAAAGCCTGTTCAACGAGCTTATGGCGCCGTGAACCTCTAATGGGGACTACCCGTATCATGTAGGTGGTTAGAGTAACGTTTTACCAAATCCGGCTTCGAAACGCCATAAGCTCGTTGAACAGGCTTTGTGTGAAATATAACAAAGTCTAGGACTGCTTTTGAATGCTGGTGGTCCAGCGGTAGCATTCCCCGGTCACAGTCAAGGGCTCGTGGGCTGTGGGTTCGAATCCTGGCGGGTTGAGGTGTATATATATATATATATATATATATATATATATATATATATATATATATATATATTCCTTGTAGGCTTGTGTGTGTCACTCGCAGGAGACACAGCTGATGCGAAGGTCGGTAACTGGGTCAAGGTCCACGAAAATCCTGAGTATAGCAAACTGCTGCTCCCTGTCAGTGAACTCAAGGACTCTGGGGTTCACTGGGTACACTAGTGCATCCACCACACCATACCTCAGAATGCTGAGACCATCTCTCGTGATAGGAGATGTGTCATCACTAAGGTGGGCTGCTGTGCCCTGTGGTGCTGGTAACTGGGGGTTACTCACGCCATACGAAAGAATTTTGTTGACAGGATGTTGATTGATGAATAGTCACAACAACTGTAGTCACGTCCTGTCACACCCTGGGCAGTGAACGAATCATTTGCAGAAACTAATGTTCACTTCAGCTCACAGGATTGTTGCCATAATTCAGCAACTATCAATAACTCAGTATTGATTATCGATATATAAAAAAAATGATTTTGTACATAATCTTTGGATGAAAAAAATACAAATCACTCAACATATAACGTCACACTACGGGATATTATAATACACTTTGAAAGAATATAACATGTCACTATTTTTTGTTTTTCTGTTTTCGTAAAACACTTATGACTTGTTATGTAGAATGTGTATATAGACGGGAATGTTGTTATCCATTACTGATTTCTGTGATCATTGTAACAGATGTAACAGTAAATGTAACAGGAGTATAACGGTTTCTTTGTAGATCCGATGCCACGTATATAACAATTCTTCTTCCTTGTAGTAGTAAATGTAACACATATAACAATATCTTTGATTGTTATTTCATATTTACGTTCGTATATGGGTCCATAGATCCACTGCCACGTATATAACAGATGCTTCTTCTTTGTACCAGTATGCCACAGTAATGGGGAGAACATAATATCTCTACCTTTACCAACTGTGTATCTGTTGAGGTGACTGTTAGGGTGATATTACAGTTACTTGTGAAACTGTCATATATGTAACAACCTTCCTGGGTTGTCACCACTTGTATCAATCACTTGAGAAGCACCAAGTACGTCCTGTCGATACAATAGTTGAGTGAGAATGAGTAGGGACCCATCGAAGGAGAACGGTAAAATACGTCCCTCCCTCGAGGGACGACAGAACCATCCACGAAGGCTCTCAATAACGTCTTCCTCTAGTGAGTGATAATGAACTACTACCGCAAGAGGTGGCCAGAGAGCCGGCTGCTTGATGCCTTAGCTCAGCACTAAGTGACACGACTTCCCATGGGCGCACCTTAACACGTGCTCTGAACATGCTACCTCATAGCTAGTGGAAAGTTACAGAGGGTGATAGAGTAAGTAAATCAAATGTAATTAACCCATTTATATAATACTTCTGCCTATAAGACAGGGGCTATTACGTGCATACTGAAGTTAAGTAATGGCATCAGACAACAGCTTTGTTCCTGCCTGGAGTCGTCTTAAGTTTAAAAGTTCCTTCATCAGGTACTGGGTGTCGACCCCGCCAGCTAAATTGGCACTGGCATGAATTTGATAGGCAACCAAGAAAATGGAAAAGAGAGTTGGTATCAGTGCACATCGATGATTTTCCCCCGTTTGGATGAGGAAGAACTCAGACCGGGTGCCACAGCCATTCATTTCATCGTGGGGTTGCCTCACAATGGCAGAGGTCTTCTCTGTTGAAAAAGTCCAAGACCTTAGTAAGGTCAATGAAGGTCATGTACAAGTCATGACGCTGTTTTCTGCACTTTTCCAGTATCCGGCGGGCAGCAAAGATTATGTAAGTGGTGCCACGTGATGATCTAACGCCACATTGAGATTCTGGGAGGAAGTTTTCCACCTCAGGAAAAAGTCTGTTTAAGAGAACTCAAGCGAAAATCTTGCTAGCTACGGACAGCAGTGAGATCCCTTGGCAGATGCCACAGTCTGACCGGTCTCCCTTGTTCTTATAAATATTGATGATCGAGGCGTCTTTAAGATCTTGGGGGATTTCCTCCTTCTCCAATATATATTTTCCAGGACAGATTGGGGGCAGCTGGAAAGCAGAGGTCCTCCAGTTTCATACACCTCGGCTGGGATTCCATCATGCCCTGAAGCTTTGTTATTCTTCATCTGTTTGATGTCAGTAGCTACTGTTAGGTTCTGAATAATAAGTTCTATATACAGGAGAGAACACAAACACCTGTATAGTTTTGTAGGTTCGGTTTACTGGATAAGAGTATGTACACAAAGGAGAGCAGCACTCTCCCCGGCTAGGCTCCTTAGTCAACTGCCATAGACGACGTATGGCAAGTGATACATTAGCAGCTTCCATACGTCGCCAGGCACATTAATTAAGCATGTGGGATATGGTAATAACATTGCCACACGCTGCTAGCTAGGCTGAATAAATAATACATAAATGGAGCACATACATAATATACATACATGATATATAATCCAGCATACATAATATACATACACCTCCCTCCGCCCTATACGCTCATAGCAAAGTCTTGAGCGGACCTTTTCTTTTGGATCCGTTCTGAGCGTCGAGGGACTTCATCACTGGGAAGGGTATGGGACTCAACACTGGTGGCGGGGCCAGCAGAAGGCATTGTTACGGGGCGGAGAAAACGGCGGTTCCTCCACCACACACGACCACTGGGTAACCGCACCTGGTAGTCCCGTGACCTGCCGAGACCCATGACTACGCCTACTTTGTCCCAACGTAGGGAGGTCGGGTCCTGAACACGGACTTGGGTGCCGACACTCAACCTGGGGAGAGAGCGGGCGTGGTCGTTGTAGCGGGCGACGACGTCCTGAACACGTTCGGCGGCTCGGCGATCACAATCCTCTGTCTTGGCCTGCCACTCCTTGGAGAAGGATTGAGGGTGAGCAGAGACACAAGAACGAAGGGGGCATCCGTACAAAACCTGGGCAGGGGAGCGTCCGGTGTAGTTAGGTGTGTTGCGGAGTTCAAGAAGACCCCTGTCGAAGGCCTCGCAGTCAATGTTCCCAGAAGGGGCCACCTTAAGGATGAGGTGCTTCAGGGATTTGACAGCAGCCTCAGCGTGGCCGTTGGACTGCGGGTAATGGGGCGATGACAACACATGCCGGACTCCCCATCGGTCAAGGAACACAGCAAAGTCTCGGCTTGTGAACTGAGGCCCTCCGTCGGTTCGCAGGCGTACAGGAACGCCCACGTCACGGAAGTAGTGGCGGAACTTGCTGATGGTGGCGGCAGACGTCGTGTCATTACCGCACTTGATGACAACCGGCCAACCAGAGAGACGGTCGACGATAACGAGGAAGGACTTTCCTGACACACAGAAAAAGTCGGCCGACACAGACTCAAAGGGGCGGGTGGGGTTGTCGTCACTCATAAAGGGTTCCTGCTGCTGGCTGGGTTGTAATACGTGGCGGGGCTTACACACCTGGACAGCATTGGAGATGTCGGGGTCGATGCCAGGCCCGAACACAGTCTGTCTTGCACGCCGTTTGGTGGCCTCGGCTCCACAGTGACTGTCGTGGAGGCGAGCCAAGGCGTGGAGACTTGAAGCAGCAGGGACAACTACCGAAGGAGAGGTGTCACTGGCCAGAGGTAGGGGTAGGGCGGCAGCAGGGTAGTTGCTGCTCCCTTCGTGCACCCTGTTGGCGTGTTTTACCTCGAGAATCGGTGTTGGGAAGTCCTGGGAGATGATGGCCAACTCTTGGCAATGTCTGTAGGACAGCAAAGGAGTCGGGACGCCATTATGCACATCAATCCAGGCTTGACACGACCTGTTGCCAAAGGTGACGTGTGCATAGAGTGAACCTAGGGCCGGGGTCATCTGTGAACCGTCTGACGTAAAGCGGAGATCCTTGGGGGGCGGTCCTAGATCACTTGGAGAGAGCCCCAAGCATTGCAAATGCTGGGGACCGATGACTGTAGCATCAGCGCCGGTGTCGGGCAACATCTGAAGACGGGATGACACACCGCCGTAGGTCACAGTGACACTGATATACTGAGGGATTTTGGTCCTGGGACGCTGGGGGGAGCACACATTCCTAATGTGGCTCGAGCGTTGTCAAGAGTCGTCGTACCTCTGATTGGAAGACTGTGGGCGGCCCTCTCTGGTGGAGGGGGGCTGAAGTTTCCGCCGACGCGGTCCCTTGGGTATGTTGGAAGGGCAACACTTGTCATAGTGGCCCAGACGACCGCACACATTGCACTGGACGCGTTTGGCTGGGCACCGTACTGTGAGTGACCAGTGGCCCTTACGGTCACAACTGTTGCAGGTAGACTGAGCAGCTGGACACACCTGTGTTCCGTGCTGCTTACCACAGTTGTTGCAAAATAAACCGGGCGTGGACGTGGTGGGCGAAGGCGTAGGAACAGACTTCTTGTCCTTCTTGTACCGGGACACAGCGCGTACAGCTGTAGGGGGAGCACGGATGGCAGAGGTGGCACACCTGGCAGCCTCATAGGAGCGACATATCATCGACACATCCTTAAGAGAAGAGGAAGAGTCGAGGGAGGTGAGGCGTTGGACAAGTTCCTCGTCCTTAACACCCATCAGGATCACCTGCTTCAACTGGGTCTCCTCGCACTGCTGGTGGTGGCCTGGACATATATCTACCTCTTCCGAGGCTCTCTTAAGACGTACGTAAAAGGCATCAAAAGACTCACCCTCCTTCTGTCTGCAGCTAAACAATTCCCTCCTGCGCAGAGCTTCATTCTGCTGTCCTTTGATGTGCCGTTGTAGAACGTCCAGTACCTCCTCTACAGACAGTGAAGAGGTTGGGGGTACCTGCAACGTATGTTCCAAGACACGCTGAATTTCCAAGGACAGGCACATACGCAGCTGGATGAGTTGTTTAGGCTGTGACAAACTCTGGAGATCCACCATTGTAGAATAATCAGTCCACCGTCGCCGCCATTCACGAAAAGTCTGGAAATTCACATCAGGCTTCAAGGTGGGCGGTGTTTGAGCTGCTGCTTTAGGTGGGGCTGGGGGGCGTGAAGGAAGCATGGATGAGGTATCTGAACCAGTCAGTACAGAGGCAGTGTTAGAGCCAGGGGCTTGGTTAACCGTGAGGCGAGATATCAAGGCTTCAAACCGTTCACTGTCTTCCAATCTCCGTTGGTGGTCTCGTTCTGCCTCTGCTTGCCTTCTGTGCTCATCCGCCAAACGTCTGTGAGCTTCATCCTCGCGTTTCTCATCTCTCATAAACTTCAGTAAAGCAATTATCTCTGGAGACAACGCTGAATATTGAGGTGAGGGACTGCGCGATGTTGTGGGGGCTGGAGCGTCGTGGCCGGCCTGGTCATCCATCTCTGCGGGGCTATCATCCGCCTGACTCATCCAGACGCTGGGTCCACGGCTACGTAAGGCATGAGACATAACTACTTCATCTGTGTACTGTCTTAAATCAGTGTTGACCGGTCAGCCCGTCGTATCAACAAGATTTCAGACAAAAAAATTAATTAAATACACAGATAAGTAGGTTATATATATAAAATATATATAAAGAAGCCGCGCGGTCAGCGAGTGTTAGTACGTGTATGTGTGTGTGTCCCGGGAGGTGAGAGCGGTCTCCTCGAGCTGGGAAGGGGTGTGGAGACGACGCTGTGAGGGGGTGGAGGGAGAGGCGCGGCGACTCCCAGTCAGCCCAGTTACCCTCAGGACGCGGTCAGAGACGGGTGCACTGAACTCTACTCCTTACAAATGCCCAGAACGTGCCGTATACCTTGGGAATCCTTTAGAACAAGGTCACACATGAATGGCACGAAACACACAATGCACTAAACACTTCACAAAAAATCACTGTCACTGACACTGCTCAAAGTTGCGAAATTCTTCGAGGAGGGATGACGCGCGGGAGTTGACCCAAGGCGAGAGTCCAAAAGCCGGCTTCCCCACAAAGTTTGCGCTTTCACTCGTAATTATCCAGTAAGATCGGTTCACTGCGCCATGTTAGGTTCTGAATAATAAGTTCTATATACAGGAGAGAACACAAACACCTGTATAGTTTTGTAGGTTCGGTTTACTAGATAAGAGTATGTACACAAAGGAGAGCAGCACTCTCCCCGGCTAGGCTCCTTAGTCAACTGCCATAGACGACGTATGGCAAGTGATACATTAGCAGCTTCCATACGTCGCCAGGCACATTAATTAAGCATGTGGGATATGGTAATAACATTGCCACACGCTGCTAGCTAGGCTGAATAAATAATACATAAATGGAGCACATACATAATATACATACATGATATATAATCCAGCATACATAATATACATACAGCTACCTCATCCAAGAACGGAGGATAGTTGAAGTGGGCCCTCTCTGGATGCTGAGGAACCTGCTGGGTAGTCAGGACATCCACATCGGTGTTTTGGTTGAGAAAAGAATGATGGTGCTTTTTTCAGTGCTGATGGATTCCTTCGTCTTTAATTAGGGAGTTACAGTTGGATGAGCAGAGTAGTTGGGGCATATATTGCTTTAACGGGATTGAAAAATTCAAGGGTCTTGCGTTAATCTGCAATTTTTTGCATTTCACTCACTATATTTTTCCACCTTCCATTCATTAGTTTGCGAAGTTAGTCCTGGGCCGCCACTTTCTTCTCTTGGAAGGTATCAGCTTTGGTTCCTGACTTAGGGTTGTTCTGCCAGTGAATGAAAGCAGCACATTTACTATTGACTGGTACTTCGATTTTTGGGTAATTTTCATCAAACCAATCCTAGTGTTTTATTTTGATTTGGCTGTGGGTCTAATGTTTCGATCAAGGGTGTTGCCAAGAACCCTTGAACTTGTCGGCCTGCCTAAACAAGATGTTGGTGATAATTAGGGTGTGTTCAGCACACTTGCTGAGGAAGAATAGGCCGTTGTAATTACACTTGTCTACTGCGTTTTTCCCTATGGTTCCTTGCCATATGTCAGCATCTCTGCCAACTCTGGCATTGAATTCACCTAGGAGCACTCTGTCAAGGTCGGCATAAGAGGTCTCCTTGATGTCATCCTCTGCATCCATTGATGGGGCGTATGCACTGATGAAGAAGGCATAACGTGAGTGATTCAGTGGGATTCGGAGCATCAGAAGATGCCCGTTGACACCAACAGGCATTTCAGTTAGCCTATGTAGGATGGATTGGTGAATGGCAATTTCTCTCTGCAGTAGGCTTACTCTTTCAGAAGAAGTTATAGCCGGACCCCCGTTCTGTGAGTCGACCTTCGTCTGGGAGCCGGGACTTACTAATAGCTGTTAAGTCGATGTTATACCTATCTCTTTTGCCACAAGGGCAGTTCTTCTTTCAGGATGCTCATTTGTGCCAGTATCCAAAAGGGTCCGGACAATCCATGCAAAAGGTGTTGTATAGTTTGTTTTTGTTTTGATCTGTGATTTTGATTGTGTTTTCGACCGCATAAGGATGACCTTACTGGGTGCGGTTGCCCAGTCAGGTTATTTTTTTTTTTTTTTTAGGCAGGCTATGTTTAGGGCACCTTTTCTAGCCCCTCCCTGGGATGAGCAGAGTGGCTCCTGGAAAGGGCTGCTCAATCACACAGACAGGACTGGATTGCACTGCTGTCTAAATCCCAGTGAATAAACGAACATCTTATCTATGCCGTCCACGTGCAAAGTTGTAAACGAGGCTCCCGGCAGTCATCTTTCCCTGTCCAGTCGCCACTCGTCTGTCGCCATGATAAGTCGGATGATGGATGCACGTGAGTTGATTTATTGAGGGTAAAGAGGCTGTGTACTGGCAGGGAAAGACTATCCCACGGTTGCTTTCCTGTTACCACGAGGGCTAGCCAGTGGCAGTAGCTGAAAGCGAGAGGAAGCAAGCAGTGCTGCACTTAACACTGACATAATGCTGCCACACTAGGTGCATTACACCACCCCGAGTGCCCCCACTTGCTCATATACATACATACATACATACATACATACATACATACATAGAAATAATAATAATAATAATAAACGGTTTATTAATAGAGTTGCAGCCGGTCGCTGAAAATATACAATCTTACATTTGATTTAGACATAATGATATGTGTTCAATACATTTACAGGGCTATACAGTACATAAATCAGCAGTTGTTTATTATTTTAACAATAGATGGGATGTTGCTGTTCTTATATCTATCAGTGCTGGCTCTTATGGGCTGAATTTTGATGTAGTGGTGGACTGTGCGAGGTGGGCGGTGGACTGCCGGTGGCAGGAGGTGGCGATGACGAGGATGGTGTAGTAGTCCACTGCAAAACCTTGCTAGTGCTTGGTGGTGGAGGTCACTGAGGGATGGTATTTCCAGGGGGGAGAGAGTGTTGTTGTAGCCGGAGTAGTCTGCGCCGAGCATGATTCTGCAGGCCCTTTTCTGTACCTTCTCTAGCTGGCGTTGTTGGGTAGAGTTGAGAGAAGACGACCAGGCTGGTGACGCAAACGTTAATTTGGGGATAAAGGCATTGTAGATAGTCCTCAGCTCTGTCGTGGGTGCCCCAAGTGACCTGAGTCGTCGTAGCATGTAGAGTCGGTACGAGGCTACCCTGATTGTGATGTTTACATGGGCTTTCCAGTCCAGTTTGTGGTCTATGGTAACACCAGTTTGGCAGACTGCACTAACTGGAGAGGATGGGCACCCACTGTGACTGCTGGGGCTTGCACTGGAGTGGTGGCGGTATTGATGTGCATGACTACGGTTTTGGTGTGGTTGATTCATGCATACGTACATACATTCATACATACATACATACATACATACATACAGTTGCGTCCACATGAACTTACCACGGCCTGGGAATGTGTGAGAGCACAAGTACGAGATGTGGCACAGCAGTGCCGTAGTTATGGGCCTTAACCGTGGATTACCCTGTTCCCCGGTGCCCTGTAATTCAGTCCTAATCACTCAGCTGTGGCTTCACAGCAATGTTGCATAACACATATTACAGTGTTCGTTTATGTATACCTCCTTTATTATTTGTATATTATCGTAGATGTTAATGAAATGTCTCGGAATGGTGTAATATTATAATAAAGGTAAGTGTTCTGCTGTGTCTGTTACCAACTTGCGGTCTGACAACAAGTGTTGTCATGATATATATATATATATGTTTAGGGAAATTTTATTTGTAAACAAACACATGACAGCATTTCAATTTACCAATCAACCTTATTTACCTAATGCCGAGGGAAGGAGGCCAGTGGCCATGTAGGATCCCGCCATTATTTTGTTTAATATGCAGTATGACACTATCATCTTGACAGAGGTATGGTGCAATACACAGCAGTCACAGTGATATTGACACACAGTTTGATGAATATAGAATTTTTTTTTTAAATACGGTTCGAAGACTTATATCCAGTAATCTGTATCAACAAACATTTTTTAAATTATAATTGATTATTATCATAATCCCCCAACAGTCCCATTAACCGAGGTTTTGTCTTTTGTATATACCGAGTCATTATAGTCCCATCGAATTAGTAATCCGTTTGCAGTTTGGAAGGAGTGAGAAGGGAAACATTTTTATTTTACCTGATTTTGGTTACCAGAGCTGATGCAACAATTTGAAAACCTAATTGTGTGAACCAAATATTGTCATCATTAATCCTGAACACAGCCCTGGTCTTATATGCCGCCACCAAATAGGTCAAAATTAACATTTCCTGTTCCTGCACCTACATTTCTACTGACATCTTAAGTATAGTTGGTAAGAAATGAAAGATGGTGTGGAAGTAAAAGCTGGGCTGTAGCTTACCACCATACTGTAATTACGTCCCTCTCATACAAGCCACCAAATAAAGATTTTATAATTCGGTATCATTATATTGGATATATTGCAGTACCTTGGTTGTTATATTGTTCAAAAAATCACCCTACGTTTATAATGAGATGCACAAGTCATTAATATACGGGTGATTCATGTCTCTATCACGGATTTGAGTGTGTGTGTGAGAGCAGTGTAGCGCTGTCGCAGACATATTGTTGTACCGCTGATGAATTGTATATTGATATGCTGTCAGTTCTATTGTTTATATATATATATATATATATATATATATATATATATATATATATATATATATATACATATATATATATATTTATGCAAGTAAATCACTGTAGGTGCGCGTGATCTAGGTATATGCTGATAACCACAAGGAAAGAAGAAAACACGAAGTTCCCAAGCGCTTTCGCGTAATTCACATCTTCAGGGATGAGTACAGACTAGAGAGAGTAATACAAATCAAGGTGTATATATACAGAGGAGGGTGAGACCAGGTCCACAATGGTCAGGTATTAGGTAATGACCCTACTAATCTTTAAATAGCACACAACGGTTGGTGGTCAGGTCAGATGGTCAAGTGACCCGCCTTCTCACCTGATCACAAATCTTCTTAATTACAAAATTGTCCAGCTTGTACATGCCGAAGCATTCAACATGAATTTGAGTAACCTGGTCTCACCCTCCTCTGTATATATACACCTTGATTTGTATTACTCTCTCTAGTCTGTACTCATCCCTGAAGATGTGAATTACACGAAAGCGCTTGGGAACTTCGTGTTTTCTTCTTTCCTTGTGGTTATCAGCATATATATATATTTGTTGTAGATCCACGATGGAAACGTGAATAAGATAAATCTTGATAAAATCATACAGGGAAAAGGGAGACACTGGAAAACCTTAGGTTTCGTCTTAAATTATTAAACATTAATGTTGTTTTTAAGTATGACTCAACTATTACTAATATACTAAATACGAATAGCCCAACCTTGATTATAAATGGAAGTGTTTACTGTATTCCATGTATCAATTGCAATAGAAATTATGTAGGTCAGACTGGGAAAGCATTGCAACTCAGAATTACACAGCACAAGTACAATATTAGAACAGCATCTGAAAGCAGTGCACTGTTCGTTCATATAAGGAACAATACTCATCCCATGGATTGGGAAAACAGCTTAGAAGTGTATAAATCATCATGTGTCACAGAAATACTTCTGGTTGAAGCAAGTTTGATTAGAGAAATTTATTCTTTAAACCTTAGTTATGGTCAGTACAAAACTGATAATATATTACAAAAATTTATTTGTCAGTGGCCTAAGGTTAAAAATGCTTTGAAAGCATTTAAGGTAGATGTATAATAGATGATTAGTTGAATTGAATTGAAATAGTTTATTTAGCCAGAAAAACACGGACACAGAGTGGATAATATTAACAATATTAACATGGCTGAGCCAGTTGAGAACCTGAACTCTCTTTGAGGCACCTGATATATACTATACATTTATCTCAAGGAAGTATTATGTAACATTTAGTATCATCTGGAATAGTACAATAGCATGGTGGTAATATGAACATCTCATAATGTCGCCCGTTCTTATAATCTCTTCTTATGTTTGCTGTGTGGTTGTTGTGTGGATTGGTGGATATCATGTTTTTTCACCTGACTTCTTGTTTTTTAAGGTTACCCTGTGTACATTAGCTCTCTCTCAGTCTTTGTAATTCAGTTGCCTCTGAAGATGTCTTGAATAAAGACGAAAGCTAAGGTGCTCCATTGTTTCCCTTTTCCCTGTGTGATTTTATCAATATATATATATATATATATATATATATATATATATATATATATATATATATATATATATATATATATATATATATATATATATATATATATATATTGTCACATGCACTTTAAGCTAAACTGAGTATCAAACATATTATGGACACTGGATTATCAACCAACACAGAAGAACACTTCGACCTTATTTTCATAACACAAGGAAAGTAGTGAATTATATATTTCATAAATATCTGTAGTAATATTACAAAAAATAATAGCATAAACTAATAAGGCATCCATGTGAAAAGTGTTCTTCAGCATTAATGTGTAGTCAGGCAAAACGAGTTATTTCATTATCCACGCCCATTCATTTATCTGCTACCCGAGCTGTGGCACAGTACCTTCATAGGGTGTAACTGTACATAAATACTGTCACAGCAAATAGAGGGACATTAAATGGAGTCCTCCACCCTTATCCTACTAGGAAAAAAGAGTTATACAGCATTGTAAGGGTGTAGCTGCTTAATCAGACCAATTGTCTGCCCGGAAATCTGTAAGTAAGTTTCTGTGACCTTTAGCCATAGAGGGCAGGAAAGTACTACTTAGTAGATCTGAGAAGCCGAGATAGGTGGATAAACATTGCTCAAGAAACACAAATCGTACCTCTGAAGCGTTCGACTGACTCGATGACAACCTTGCAGGAACACGGACATGGGTCTCAGAATTTCTTAAGAATCTATTCAACCAGAGAATAGTATCAAATGATGCCTCAATCATACGCGAAAAGGATGAAAAAATAACTTAATCAATGATTGAGGGAAAAGCTCGAAAGACTTGGTCTTTGTGAGACCAGAATAACAAATCTGATGATCAGAAAAGAATACTAAATGATTACCAGATAATTTTCAAGTTCTCAGATAGCGGGCGAATAGCTCGATGAATTCAAATAAAAAAGAAAAATAAGTATTTCCTTGAATTTAGGTATAGTTGGAAACAAATGAACCTGCTACAAGCCCAGTAACTGGCTGGTAGTACCTGGCAACTTTAACATAGTAAGGTATAAATTTTATTCGTCCATTTGTAACTTACTTCTGCCAGAAATCCCAAACAACTTGAACTTGTAACTTACTCTCTAACCCTCTCTCACCATGAACGGTTACGAGTTTGATAACGTGGCGCGGATACGTCCGGATACGCCGACCTGCCCCAAGAAATTAAACCTCCTAGTTCTCAAGAAGTTCTTTGAAACTAATGAGATCGTGGGGGTCACCAAGGTGGAACGACTGAAGCTCCATGGTGACATCAAGATCACCTTCGCCGAGAAGGGTATGCCCGTACAGCTCGCGGAGATCTCAGACATCAACGGCATTCCATTTAAAATGATTGCCTACAAGTGGGACAACCTGAAGCTGGGAGTAATTTCCCCATTCCGAAATTGCCCACGTGGACCAAGCAGAGCTGAGTGAGCTCCTCAAGGGGCAACTCCAAGTTGTGAAGAAGCTGTCCGACACCACTGCCCTCATCGGACACCATACAACTGTCATGGTTTTGAGGTGGTTCGGTAGTAGTAGGAGTGGATTATATTAAATAAAGATAATATTATGTCGTATTTCGTATTTCTTACCGTAGAGTTCGATACCCTCACACTGGTTACTTACAGGAGATTATGGCGTATCTACGTAGAAGTTCACTCCACCACTCGACATTCCATGATTTATACTTGATAAATGATGATTTAATGAATTCATTTAATTTTCAACATCCATCTAAGTTATTGGTTATACTATGTCATAACCAATCAGTCATTACCTTTAGTAATAATAAGATAGGATCACAGATACGGGCAGATAATTGCACTTACATTTATTTGTCAAGCTTCCATACAATGATTTACAATTTGCATGGATATATCATTCACTCACGTTCACGCTGTAATAAAATTAATCTTCTAAAAGAGAATTTTAACTTGGGGACACATGTGATTACTCTACTATGGGTATAACTTCACAGAGCCTTAATTCTTCAAGTGATACATTTACTGCCAGCCTGGATTGCTTTTGTTGCAACCAGGCTTCCGCACAAGGACTTCTTTCTACGGGCCACAGCAACAAAAAGTACTCTTGGGTTACCACACATGGTGTCGTGCAGGAGAACTCTGTAAGCGTGACTTGAATTAACCATTTAGGTGCAATAGACCAGCCTGGATTGCTTTTGTCGCAACCAGGCTTCCACACGTGATATTTCCACGGGGATAACAACCTAGGTTAACACGCTTAGTCTCGTGTCGACCTTCCACGGCCATAACAACAAAAGGTACTCTTGGTTTACCACACATAGTCTAGCGTCAATGACAGTCACGGTATACGGTTGTCGCGGCAAGGAGAACTGGTAAGCGCTGTTTGCATTAACCATTTAGGTGCAATAGACCAGCCTGGATTGCTTTTGTCGCAACCAGGCTTCCACACGTGATATTTCCACGGGGATAACAAACCTAGGTTAACACACTTAGTCTCGTGTCGATCACGGTCACAGTAGACGGGTGTCGTGCAGGAGAACTCTGTAAGCGTGAATTAATTAACCATTTACTGTAGGTTTGATAGGCCAGCCTGGATTGCTCTTGTCGCAACCAGGCTTCCACACGTGATATTTCCACGGGGATAACAACCTAGGTTAACACACTTAGTCTCGTGTCGACGACGGTTCACAATAGACGGGTGTCGGTGGAAGACTCTGTGTGGTGTGGTGTCCCGCCCTCTTTCAGGAGGGAGAGGATGGAGACGACGTCTTAACTAACCCATGGCTCAGGGGGTACTACTTAAAATGAGGTTTTTGGGTGTGAAGCGATGAACAGTACAACACTGTTTCACTGCCCACCCCCCTAAAGGCTGGCTGACATACACTAATTGAAAAATACATGTCCCAGTTATGCCTCGCCGGGCGTCTTATCTCTGGTAAAACAAACTTTGGAGTTGGTTGCGTGGGTAAGCCTAACCCAACCCATGACAATCGCCCCTACTAAGAAAAATTTTTCTTCGGAGAATAAAATTTCAGCACCTGTATACAATCAAGGGAATGCCTAGCCCAGACACACAATTCAACATTCACACTGTGGTGTGGGTGTGACACTAACACTGCAACGGGATGTAGTCGCCAATCGCCACTGAGGGAAAACCTCAACATTTACTTTAGATTTTAGGCTGGAGGAAAACTCCGAGGCGAGGGTGACAATTCCCGAGCAATAGTTCATGCTAAGCGTAAACACGCTACATTTATGTTACAGCAACTTGTTGTGTAGTGTAGGGTATGTAGACATTGTTTAGGTGGTACAGGTGTCGTGTTATGTTCTTAAATGTAGAGAGGTGTGAAAAGGTTTACATAACATTTGAAGAGTCATCAGATGCGTGGAGGTTCGAGTTGACCGGAACATATGGACGCTTCCACACATAGGTCAGGTCCTAGGCACGATCTGCAATGTCTAATGAACTTCCCCCGGTGGTGAAGAGAAGGATTCCTTCAGCCGGCTGATGTGGAACTGGGTCCCTCTTCCGCTGAGGGCCCCCAAGGTGAGGGTGTACTCTGCCCATCACTCACCATTGGGTCTACTGTCCACCGCCTCAAGCTGAAGTCCACCAAAATGAAGATGTAAATCTGTCCGTCACTCGCCCTTGGGTTTACTGTCCACCGCCTCGTAGTGAATCGGGAGGCTGAGGTGGAACTGGGTCCCTCCGTTGATGAGGACCCCCAAAGGTGTGGAGGTACTCTTCCCGTCACTCACCCTTGGGTGTGCAGTCCACCGCCTCATACTGAATCAGCTGGCTGATGTGGAACTGGGTTTGCTGACCACAATGTCCGTCGCCACCCTCTCAAGGGTTCGGGGATCACTGTGAGAGGCCACAGGGGTGCAGGTAGAACTCGCCCTCCGTCGCTGGTTCTGGCAAACATCACAAGTAGTCCTCTTCTGTTTCTTTATTTTCCACCTTTAACTTCACATTCAAAATTTCTTAGAGTCCTCTCAAATGTACTAGTAACCATTTCGTAGTACAATATACGCGTTTGCACAAACTGCTGACAAGAGTGCAATTATCCGCGGTCTGTGTCCCTGTTCGGGCACCAATTGTCATGTTTTGGGGTGGTTCGGTAGTAGTAGGAGTGGATTATATTATATACAGATAATATTATGTCGTATTTCGTATTTCTTACCGTAGAGTTCGATACCTTCACACTGGTTACTTACAGGAGATTATGGCGTATCTACGTAGAAGTTCACTCCACCACTCGACATTCCATGATTTATACTTGATAAATGATGATTTAATGAATTCATTTAATTTTCAACATCCATCTAAGTTATTGGTTATACTATGTCATAACCAATCAGTCATTACCTTTAGTAAAAATAAGATAGGATCACAGATACGGGCAGATAATTGCACTTACATTTATTTGTCAAGCTTCCATACAATGATTTACAATTTGCATGGATATATCATTCACTCACGTTCACGCTGTAATAAAATTAATCTTCTAAAAGAGAATTTTAACTTGGGGACACATGTGATTACTCTACTATGGGTATAACTTAACAGAGCCTTAATTCTTCAAGTGATACATTTACTGCCAGCCTGGATTGCTTTTGTTGCAACCAGGCTTCCGCACAAGGGCTTCTTTCTACGGGCCACAGCAACAAAAAGTACTCTTGGGTTACCACACATGGTGTCGTGCAGGAGAACTCTGTAAGCGTGACTTGAATTAACCATTTAGGTGCAATAAACCAGCCTGGATTGCTTTTGTCGCAACCAGGCTTCCACACGTGATATTTCCATGGGGATAACAACCTAGGTTAACACGCTTAGTCTCGTGTCGACCTTCCACGGCCATAACAACAAAAGGTACTCTTGGTTTACCACACATAGTCTCGCGTCACTGACAGTCACGGTAGACGGTTGTCGCGGCAAGGAGAACTGGTAAGCGTGACTTGAATTAACTATTTAAGTGCAATAGACCAGCCTGGATTGCTTTTGTCACAACCAGGCTTCCACACGTGATATTTCCACGGGGATAACAACCTAGGTAAACACACTTAGTCTCGTGTCGACGACGGTTCACAGTAGACGGGTGTCGGTGGAGGACTCTGTGTGGTGTGGTGTCCCGCCCCCTTTCAGGAGGGAGAGGATGGAGACGACGTCTTAACTAACCCATGGCTCAGGGGGTACTACTTAAAATGAGGTTTTTGGGTGCGAAGCGATGAACAGTACAACACTGTTTCACTGCCCACCCCCCTAAAGGCTGGCTGACATACACTAATTGAAAAATACATGTCCCAGTTATGCCTCGCCGGGCGTCTTATCTCTGGTAAAACAAACTTTGGAGTTGGTTGCGTGGGTAAGCCTAACGCAACCCATGACAACAACCTTGCCCAAGGCGGCTCAACTGGCGTGGGTAAATGTGCCAGTCAAGCCCTACTGCAGACCGAAACGCTGTTGCAAATGCAAGCACTACGGACACACTGTCAACAAGTGTGAGGCGCAGAAGGACACCTGCTCCCTGTGCGGCAGCCCCGGACACCGCTACACGGTCTGCCCCAACACAGTAAAAAAAATGCACTGCCTGTGGCGGCCCACATTCCTCCGCCGATCGGACCTTCCCGAAATGGAAGGAGGAATGCAGGATAGCCAAGGCTCGACTCGACAAGAAACTGAGCTACAAAGAGGCCCTCCTTAATGTATGCTCCAAAGACAAGAAAAAACCAGTAGAGAAGAAAAACAAAGAAAAGAAAACTCAAACAAAGACACCCACCACAAAGAATCAAGAACACCACGAGGCCCGTGGAGCTGAAGCCCACGTGGTCAACCTCATCGTCTCGGACTTCTTCCACACCTATGAGGACATAAGAACATAAGAATGGAGGAAACTGCAGCAGGCCTATTGGCCCATACTGGACAGTCCCGTTTACACCCAACCCCTATTGCTCATATGAGCATCCAACCTATTTTTGAAGCAATTCAGCGTATTCGAGTTAATGATGATATTTGGTAACTTGTTCCATTCATCCACTAATCTGTTTCCAAACCAGTGTTTACCTATTTCACGCCTAAATCTAAATTTGTCTAATTTAAAACCATTGTTACGAGTTCGCTCCTGGTTGGATAGTTTGAGTACCTTTGTAATGTCACCTTTGTTTAGCCCTGCCTTCCACTTATACACCTCTATCAGTACGCCCCTCGCTCTACGTCTCTCAAGGGAGTGCAAATTAAGATGCTTTAACCTGTCTCTATACTCAAGGTTCCTAATGCCCGGGATTAGTCTTGTCATTCTCCTCTGAATTCTTTGCAAGGATTCTATATCCATTCTGTAATACGGTGACCAGAACTGAACTGGGTAATCCAGGTGTGGTCTCACAAGAGCAAGATACAGTTTTAGGATGACCTCGCTAGTCTTGTAACTAACACTCCTTTGGATGAACCCAAGTACTGTACATTATTAGCCTTGTTACGAGAAAAAACACATTGTTTACTTGGCTTAAGGTTCCTACTTATCATTACTCCTAAATCTCTCTCTCAGTTGGATTTCTCTATGGCATCGTTGTTCATCTGGTATCTGGTTTCCCTGTTTACATCTCCTATACTGAGTACTTTACATTTGTCGACGTTGAATTTCATCTGCCATTTTTCAGACCATTCGAAAAATTTGTTTAGATCTTCCTGTAGTTTTGCTGAGTCCTCGTCAGATTTGATAATACCTCCTATTTTAGTGTCATCAGCAAATTTACTTATGTTGCTGTTAATGCCGATATCTATGTCGTTTATGTATATAATAAATAATAATGGCCAAGTACTGAGCCTTGGGGAACTCCACTTGTGACGTTGCTCCAACGGGACTTAGTGCCGTTAATGCTCACTCGCTGTTTCCTGTCCTGTAACCACGCCCTAATCCATTTAAGGATGTCACCTTTGATGCCAAGAGCTTCTACCTTTCTAATTAGTCTTTCGTGGGGGACTCTGTCGAAGGCTTTGCTAAAGTCGAGATATACCACATCATAATTGTGCCCCTCGTCCACGGATTCAAAAACTGATGAAAAGAATGTTAATAGATTTGTTAGGCAAGAACGTCCGCTTGTGAAGCCATGCTGGGAATCATTGATCAATCAGTGCTTCTCCAGGTGATTTCGAATAGAGTTTGAAATTATTGCTTCCAGTAATTTGCCTACTATTGATGTTAGACTGATTGGGCGGTAGTTAGAGGATAGTGATCTATCCCCCTTCTTGAAAATCGGTATTACATTCGCTATCCTCCAGGATTCTGGTACTACACCTGTTTTTAATGACATGTTAAACAACTTTGCTAAGGGCATACTAAGCTCTTCCTTACATTCCTTTAATACTCTGGCAAATATCTCATCGGGACCAAGTGACTTATTAGGCTTTAGTTTGTCTATTTGCTTACTAACATCGTTACTAGTCACTACTATCTCACTTAATTTGTTTTCTTCACTATCTCTGAATAGATTCTGTGCCTCGGGTATCATGTTTAAATTTTCGGTGGTGAAAACTGTTGAAAAATATTTATTCAAATTATTGCTCATTTCTCCGTCGTTATCAGTGAGCTCGCCGAAGTCTGACCGTATTGGTCCAATCTTTTCTCGTGTTATAGTTTGATACATTTGGTAGAATCCTTTGGGGTTTGTCTTCGCCTCCCTTGCTATCCTTACCTCATTATTCCTCTTTGCTTTCCTTATCTCGGTTTTAACCCTAGTCGCCAATACCCTATAATAGTCCCGGATGTGAATTTCGCCACGATTTATCCTTCTACCTATAGCCTTCCTTTGGTCAATGATGTTCTTTAAATAATTATTTATCCATTTAGGGTCATTGTTGTCTGATCTGAGTTTTTTGTATGGTATATTCTACCTTTGTGCATTAAGTAACTCACTATTTAAATTGTCGTGGAACTCGGCAATCTCAGATCTCGTTATCAGGTAGGTGTCATCTGTCAGGTTCACAGCCAAGCGCGACACCCCCTCTCTCAGCTGCCTCTTTAAACTGTCAAAGTTTGCCCTTCTGAAATCTGGTACTTTAGTGGAATTTTCCTTACGTCTGCCCTGAAAATCTAACTGGAATCGAATTTCTTTGTGATCGCTGTTTGCAAGTTCGTTCCCTACCTCGACATTGCTAATTAGGTTTTCTCTGTTCGACAGACCTAAGTCCAGTATATTATTACCCCATGTGGGTTCGGTTGTATGTTGACTTAGGAAACAGTCCTGGATCGTCTCGAGAAAATCCTCTGATACTGAGTTACCTGTAAGGTCAGTCCAATCTATTTGGCCAAGGTTAAAGTCGCCTACTATACAGACTTTGTTGTGTATGGAAGCCCTGCGCATTTCATCCCAGATAAGTCGCTCATTGACGCTATCAAGATTGGGAGGGTCTATATATTACTCCTGTGATTAATTTTTCCTGACCGTCGCTTAATTCTATCCAAATTGTTTCTGTATTCCTCTTAGTTTTTATTTCCTTATTTATTTCACACTTCAGATTATCCCTAACATAGATTGCTACTCCGCTTCCTTTCCTCGTCTGCCTATCGGTATGAAACAGTTTGTAACCCACAATTTGGTATTCGACTGGTAACTCACGTGTGTCTAGGTTGATCCATGTTTCAGTGAATGCAATTATATCGATTTTTTCGGTACATACCAAGGCCCTAATATCATCCATTTTGTTTCTCATACTTCTACTGTTCGCGTAGTATACATTTAAGTTAGTCGTGTTCTGAGTCCTCCCCTTACCGCGTTTAGTTTTAAACTCCCTGTCTAATTTAGTTTTGTCATCATTCCAAACACTATTTCCCTGTAGTCTTTCACTTTGTTTACTCGCTCCCACTGCAGTCTCCTCCACCCCCGTGCCCATATGTTCTCTTAGCAGTTTAAAGACTTCGATATCTTTTGAACTGCCCCCACTGTTTGTATAGTATACATTTAAACCTACTCTTCCCTGGTCCTGTTTTATCCCTTGTCCTGAGCAACTAATTTTACTTCCCAGGACCTGCTTGTTTTTTGACTCCCACTTTCCCCGACCCCTCTCTACTGGCGAAACCCCCCCTTCGGAGTGACAATTTCACGCTCCAGGGATGCAGACAATGTCTTTACTCCCTCACGAGACAAGTGTACTCCGTCGCGACAGTACAGGTAGTCGTTGCCATAGAATAGTTGCCAGTTATCAATGAATGCCCAACCATTGTTTGCACAATGTTTTTCCAGTCGGCAATTTATAGCAATTGCCCTGGACAGCCATTCACGACCAACCCCTCTTCTAGGCAAGACACCACATACTATAGGGATCCCTCCCCTATCTCTACTCTTCCCCAGCGCCTCCCTATACCTCTTGAAAAGTTCCTCATTCCTAACCTTACCTATGTCGTTTCCTCCCATACTAAGACACACTACTGGATTGGTACCCTCCCCTGACAAAACCCTGTCTAACCTCTCGGCTACATGCCCATTCCCAGCCCCAGGAAAACACACCCTAGTCCTACGTTTCCTATCTCTCGCACAAAAAGCCGTATCCATAAACCTCACCTGGCTGTCACCAACTACCACGACCATACCTGTGGGCAGGGTTTGTACAACTGCCCTTTCCTCTCCTTGATCCATACCGTCCTGCCTCTTCTCTTCCTCGCCAGCTTCCTGCAGCACCTGGTAAGGGTTACTACACTCCACACCCTGGTCAGCTTTCCTGAGCCTGACCCTAGTCCCCTTGGAGACAACCACTCTCCATGCCTGCTCCTCCTTCGCAGGTGTCCTGCTAGGCAGGACACCTACCTGAAGGAGTGCCGTCCTGAGGGCTTCATTTTCCCCCTTTAGAGTGTCAACCTCACTCCTCAACTGCCCTAGCTGCCTTAACAGAGTGGCAAGGAGGTCGTCTTTCCCCACACTCCCCTCCTCTTCCCCCACGACACAACGATCCAAAGCGGCCATTTTCCTTCGTCTCTAACGGGAGCACGATCGGGCACGACCTTCTCCAAGCTGGGTCAGAGAGAGGCTTGAGGAAGACGAACAACAAGACCCAAACACGAATGAATGGACACTTCAAGAGAGCAAGAAGAGGAGGAGAGTTAGAGGAAAAATCAACATCAAGCTACGAAGAATACCAAGACTTTCTTCTATATAAGAAAACAACACACATAATCCAGCCGACCAAGCACTGAGAAACCATGGCCCAACCCAACACGCACCTGACGCTTGACCTGACGCTAACCTGACTCTGTCCTGCCACCTCCTACATAAGAACATAAGAACATAAGAAAATAAGGAGTCTGCAATAGGCCGGTTGGCCTGTGCATGGCAGCTCCTGTCGAAAGTTGCTACGACTCTCTATCGACCATGAATCTATCTAGCCTCCTTTTGAAACTTACTACAAAGTTGCTAAGCTTGTTCCACTCGTCCACCACCCTATTTGTGAACCAGTTTCTTCCTATCTCCCTCCTAAACCTAAACTTATCCAACTGGAATCCGTTGCTGCGAGTCCTATCCTGCTCGGATATTATAAGAACTTTATCAATATCTCCTTTATTGATTCCTTTCACCCACTTAAATACTTCTATCATATCTCCCCGCACTCTTCGTCTTTCTAGGGAATGCAATTTACATTTCTTGAACCTATCCTGATATGGAAGGTTTCTAAGTCCCGGAATCATTTTTGTCATTCTTCGGTGCACCGACTCTAGTGAATTGATATCCATTCTATAATAGGGGCACCAGAACTGAACCGCATAATCGAGGTGCGGCCTGATTAGCCCAAGATATAGTTGCAATAAGACCTCTGCACTCCTGTTACTTACACTTCTAGATATAAAACCCAATACTCTGTTTGCCTTATTTCGAACATTAACGCACTGTTTTCTAGGCCGTAGGTCCGGGCTTACAAGTACCCCTAGGTCTCTTTCACAAGTCGACTTCTCTAGGTTGATGTTGTTAAGGCTGTATACATTATAAGTATTTGTTCTTCCAATATTAAGTACGCTGCACTTGCTGGTGTTGAATTTCATTTGCCATTTTTCAGACCACCCCTGCAGTTTATTTAGATCCTCAGGTAATGCATTTGCATCCTGCCCTGAATTAATTTGCCGCCCTATTTTGGTGTCATCCGCAAACTTGCTTATGTCACTGCTGATCCCAGTATCTAGATCGTTTATGTAGATTATGAACAAGAGTGGGCCCAGTACTGACCCCTGGGGAACCCCACTGGTTACACGGCCCCACTCAGATTTAACACCATCTACACTGACCCTCTGCATTCTATAGGTGAGCCGTGATTTTATCCAATTTAAAACTTACCCCTCGATACCATGAGCCTTAATTTTTCTCAGAAGCCTCTGATGCGGTACTTTGTCAAATGCTTTGCTAAAGTCTAAGTAAATAACATCGTAATTTTCGTCATTATCTACTACCTCGAACACTTTCCTAATAAACGTTAGCAGATTTGTTTGACAATATTTTCCCTTTGTAAACCCATGTTGAGAGCCATAGATTAATTTGCTTTTCTCTAGATGCGATCGAATGTTATCTGCTATAATTGATTCAAGAAATTTCCCCACAACTGACGTCAAACTGATCGGCCGGTAATTTGACGCTGATGCTCTGTCACCCTTTTTGAATATGGGTACAACATTTGCCTGTTTCCACAAGTCTGGCACAACTCCAGTGTCTAATGATTTTGTAAATAAGTTTACGAGAGGTCCGCTAGTCTGTTCCCTACACTCTTTCAAGACTCGAGGGAAAATTTCATCCGGCCCTGGGGATTTTGTTTTCTTTAGTTTATTTATCTTCTTAAGAACATCCTCTTTTCTGATAGTGATATTCTTTAATTTCTCTTCTTCCTTTCCCTTAAATATCAGTTCCACCTCTGGAATTTCATCTCAAATTTCTTCTGTGAAAACTGATAAGAAGTAGCTGTTCAATGCTTTGCTTATTTATCACTGCCATTTATCACTTCTCCCCTCCCTGACTTTAAAGGCCCAACTTTGTCCTTGACCTTTGTCGTATATACCTGGAAAAATCCCTTGGGATTCGCCTTGGATTCTTTTGCTATTTTGATTTCATAGTCTCTCTTTGCTTTCCTTACATTTTTCTTAACATTCCTAGATAGTTCATTATACCTATTTCTGAGCTGCTCCTTCCCTCCCTTTAATTTCTTATATATTCCTTTCTTTATACCTATGTCATGTTTAAGTTTTTTGGTCATCCACCTTGGCTCATTCATATTTGACCTAATTTTTCTGTATGGTATATTGTGTTCTTGTGCTTTATGTAGTATACTAGTGAATATATTATAGTCATGATCAATTGTTGTGTCATCTATGACCTCACCCCTTCCTACTGGGGACTGACGTGACTGTTCCCAGGTGACCTCACCTATGTACCTTCTAAACCCCTGATAATCCGCCAACCGAAAGCTTGGGACTCTGACCATATTGTCATTGTTTTTCGTTTCCCAATTTAGAGTGACCCTGATTTCTCTGTGATCACTGTTACCTAGTTCTTCTCCTAATGTGATATCTCTGATAATATTTTCTCTATTTGTTAATACTAGGTCTAATATATTGTCACCTCTAGTAGGTTCTGTAATTAGTTGTTTCAAAAAATTGTCCTGTACTGCGTCTAGGAAGCCTTCAGATTCATAGTCACCTACAACGTTGTCCCAGTCAATATTTCTGAAGTTGATAATGCATAGGTTGTTATATTTTGCTGCCCTACTCATTTCCTGCCATATGGGCTGAGCTGCTTCTTTGCCAAGACTTGGGGGCCTGTAAATCACTCCCATAATTAGTTTTTCTCTTCCTTCCGTGATTTCTACCCACACAGACTCGGTTCCTATTTCACCCTTTATTGAATTATTAATACATCATTTTAATGTATCCTTGATGACGAGTGCGACCCCTCCCCCTTCCTACCTTCCCTGTCCTTGTGAAACAGGTTGTACCCTTTTATGTGGTACTCTGATAAAAAAATTTTGCTAGCCAGATTCATCCAAGTTTCGGTGATTGCTATGACGTCTACATTCTCGGTACATACAACCGCTCTCAGCAAGTCTATTTTATTTCTAACGCTCCTACTGTTTGCATAGTATACAGTTAAACTTACCTTTCCCTAGTCCTGTTTTACCCCTTGTCATGAGCAACTAATTTTACTTCCCAGGACCTGCTTGTTTTTTGATTCCCACTTTCCCCGATATCTCTCTACTGGCGAAACCCCCCCCCCCCCCCCCTTCGGAGTGACAATTTCACCCTCCAGGGATACAGACAACGTCTTTACCCCCTCACGAGACAAGTGTACTCCGTCGCGTCCGGGCGAGTTGCTGCTGCCTCCAACTTATACTCCCTCATGCAAGCGGTGTTTAGCCACTGCACCTATTCTCTCCTCCTAAAATTCAAGTTCAAGTTGTTTGGGATTACTGGCCTCTTCGCCGTTAGGCTATTTCGGCCGAAGCTGATTGGTTGGACTTCTTTTTTCTCTTTTTTCTTCTTTTAGTTTTTACTTTCCATTCTTCTTCTTGTTCTTCGTCTTCTTCTTTTTGGTCTTGTTCTGTCTGGTCTTCTATAATGATAATATTATCAGGTTCTTCGTTGTTCATATCTTGATTGTTCTTTTCTTGTTCGCTTTTGTCTTGTTTGTTCTTTTCTTGTTTGTTTTGGTCTTGGTTGTTTTTTTCTAGAGTCTTGACTGCAAGGAGAGCCTCCTTGTAAGTCAATTTTTCCTTAGCCCGCAGCCTGGCCACCCTGCACTCCTCCCTCCACTTGGGACAAAGCCGGTCGGAGGAGGAGTGAGGGCCACCACAAGCCGCGCACTTCTTAACGGCCGCCTGGCAGTCAGCGTCGGTGTGGCCGGGTGCCCCGCAGCTTGAGCACACCACGCGAGCACGACACTTCCTCGCCAGATGGCCATATTTCTGGCAATTGTAGCAGCGAGTGGGTTTTTGCTGTTGAGGTTTTACTGGGATTTTCTCCCAACCCAGTATAACGGAGCTAGGAAGTTTCCTAGGAAAACCAACCAGGGCAGTTGTGCTGGTCAGCTTCCTAAGAACTGAGAGCTGATCTCCAATCAGCTCGGCAAGTTCGTCTCTTTCGAGATACTCAATTTCAGAGTGGGAAATGACTCCCAAAATTAAGTTATCCTGAAGTAAGGCGTCAAACATGACGTCGACTCCATTGATAATCCTAAAATTCAAAGTTCAAAGTTGTTAGGGATTTCTGGCCTCTTCGCCATTAGGCTATTTCGGCCGGAGCTGATGTTTTCTTTCTTCTTCTAATCTTGCTCTTCTTTTTTGCTACAACTAATCTGATGTTCTTGTTTCTTCTTTTCTTGTTATTCTTGTGTTCTTCTTGTTCTTGGTATTTTGGTTAGTTCTTTCTTCTTGTTGTTTTTATTGGGGATGAATTATGGTATGCATGAGTGATATGATGGTGATTTACTGACAAACCAGATGAAATGGCTTGTCAGGTGACTAGTTTCTCTGTGATTTTTTTTTTTTTTTTTTTTTTTTTTTTTTTTTTTTTAAAGTCTTTTGTAGCCCGTGTCTTTTTGTTTGAATATGTGTTGGTGGGTGTCAGTTTAACTTGATAAATGTGAGTGTTGTATGTAATGATAAGGTTTGTGATGTGTTTCTCATGTTGTATGTTTTAATTTTGTTTTATTCATTGTTATTTTCTTTAGGCATGGTTGTATACATATAATAGATATAAAAAGAGTTCATGCGTGTGTCAATCATAGCATGCTGATAAGATGGGTCTCCTTGAGGAAGGTTATTACAACGTCACTGATGGTGACATCATCTTGCAATAGGTTGGGTACAGTCAGCACGAAGCCTTGCTCGGCAGCTAGGATAACCAGCTGCCGGCGCTCTGGTTCGTACTGGCTGCACTCAGTCAGAATATGTTTGATGGAGAGAGTTTGGTTGCAAGTGGAACAGATGGGTGGAAAGGACTGATCAAGGTAGGCCCCTAGGTGGGTCAGATAGGTGCAGTTCAGCCTAAGTCTGGCGAGAACGACCTCTTCCCTCCTATTCTTCCTGTATGCTGAGGGCCAGTTACCTATGTTAGGCTTCCAGGTGTTGTGGAGATTTAGCCTAGTCCAATCATGTTGCCACTTTTCAAATGTATATGTCTTCCCCAAGGAGAGACACGACTGAGTCTCCCAGGGCACATTAGTTGTCTCCCCGAGACCCACAGTCGCTCTTGCTAATCTGTCTGCCTGTTCATTGCCCCAAATGTTACAATGCCCAGGCACCCACACCAGCACAATATTCTTGGCACACTCATGTAATTTATTAATAATGTTGCCCTGTATTTCATTGCTGGTAGTATCACCACCTTCAATTGCTTTAAGAGCTGACATGGAATCTGAAATGACAGCAACATCACTGACATTGCTTGTTATTGCAATGTCAATGGCTTTACTAATTGCGAACATTTCTGCAGAGAAAATAGTTGCATGCCGCGGCAGGCGGGAGCTCCACTCCTCGTCTCTGCTCCAGATACCGGCTCCAACGTTGTCGTCAGTCTTGGACCCGTCGGTGTACACGTGAGTATAGGTGCTGAATCCTTCAAGAAATTGATAGAAAAGTTGCCTCAGGAGCTCAGGATGAAAGTCATTCTTTGCTCCCGGAAGCCACGATGTTTCCACATGGAGGTTGGGGTTCTCCCATGGCGGACACAACGGTGGAACGTATCTATCAACATCTCCGAAATGGATACCAGCACCCTGGCACAAGGTCTGGAGGCGGACAACCGAGGACGGGGACTTACGCAGCTGCAGGAAACGGAAGTTGGCAACAGCACACCAACCTGGGTGGCCTGTGCCGCGCTTCCTAGCCGCACTCAACCCGTACCTTAGCGTCAACATGTCCCTCCTGATGTGAAGTGGAGGGACGTGGGCCTCAACCTCTAGTTTAACTACACGTGTACACCTGCAGGCACCCAGACATAGACGAAGGCATCGGTTCTGTATTCTGGTTAGCCTTGCGAGTGTGGTGTCGCATGCCGAAGCATACAACTGGCATCCATAATCAAGTTTTGATCTGATCAGGGTCTTATACACCATTAATAAAGATTTCCTATCGGCTCCCCATGTAGTACCTGATAAAACTTTCAGGATGTTTGTGACTTTAAGACATTTACTTTCAAGTTCGTTAATGTGGTTTTTCCACGTTAATTTCCGGTCAAAATGAACACCAAGAAATTTTACTGAAGTCTGAAATTTAATAGGAGTATCATTTAATTTTAATACTGGATTTCTAATGTTACGTTTCTTAGTGAAGACTACTCCTACTGTCTTCTCAACTGAAAACCTAAGTCCCCATTGTATTGCCCACTGTTCCGCGGCTTTTAGGCCGGCTTGCACCCTTTGTGCAGATAGCCTCTCAACTCGAGAGGAGCGCCAGATTGCGCAATCGTCAGCAAACAAGGAGAATTTGAGGTCACTCAAGCTGGGGGCTGGTGATAGGAAATCATTAATAATTACAAGAAATAAAATCGGGCCCAAAACGCTACCTTGTGGAACTCCATTTTCTAAGACAAATATGTCTGATTTTACGTTACCTTTTAGTTTGACGGAAAAAGTCCGGTCTTGCAAAAAATTACTGATGAAAATTGGCAAATTACCTCTCAGACCCATGGCGTGGAGCTTCACCATGAGGCCAGTCCGCCATGTCATGTCGAAAGCTTTTTCTATGTCTAAAAATACTGCAATTAATGTTTCTTTACTGCAAAGAGCTTTTGAGATGTCAGTTTCAAGACTTATTAAATGATCTAGTGTGCTTCTACCTTGGCGGAAACCACACTGTCGATCATTCAATAAGTTGTTACTTTCCAAAAAATACATTAGTCTACGCTTTATCATACGTTCCATGACCTTACACAGACAGTTTGTGAGCGAAATCGGACGGAATGAGGTGGTGTTATTCGGGCATTTGTCCCTCTTCGGGATCGGTACGACATGGGCAAAGTGCCATGAGTTTGGAAACGTTCTGGACGTCCAGATCTCATTGTACACTTCTAGCAATTTGTCCAGGTTTCCCTGGTCAAGGTGCTTAATCATCTCGTATCGTATACCGTCAGGTCCAGGAGTAGAGCCCTTGCCCTTATTAATAGCAAAGGAAAGTTCCTCTGGGGAAAATGCTCGATTGTAGCCCTGTTCGTCCCCATTCTCGAAGTCGAGATGCAAGAGCTCGGCACGATCACGGAACACGCCGAAGCGTGGATCATGATTGGTGGAGCTACTGGCATCTGCAAACTTCTGGCCTAGGGTGTTGGCAATGGCCTGGGGATCGTCGAGAATCCGCCCTCCACTACTCACCTGTGGGATAAAACTCCTTCCTCCTTTGGATCTGACCCGGTTTATAGCGGACCATACCTCAGAGGAAGGGGTATCCTTGTTAATAGTGGAGACGAACGCCCGCCAAGACTCTCTCTTACACTCCCTGAGAACTCTCCTAGCCTTGGCTCTAGCTTTTTTATACTCAATTAAGTTTACAAGTGATGGAATTCTATTAAATAAACGGCAACTCCTATTTCGCTCACAGACAACTCGTCGGCAGTCTGGTGTCCACCATGGAACTCCAGGCCTGTGGGTTTTTGCAGAAGTCTTACGAATTGTTAAATCTGCAGCGTGTATTATAGCTTGTTGTATGTGTGTAATTTTGGTGTTGATGTCTTGTCCAATGGTGTCTATACGAACGGCTTCTGAGTATGCCCCCCAGTCTGCCTTCCTAAGGTTGTAGCGCACCTCGGGAGTAGCCGTCGGGGCGCCACACTCATAAGAAATGCAGATCGGAAAATGGTCACTACCCAGAGAGTCGTCGTATGTAGAAAATTTACAATCTAATAGCAAGGCAGCGTCAACTATAGAAAGATCTATAGCCGACGCTGTGCCAAATCGTTCGTCCACTCGAGTCGCACTACCGTCATTCAGAAGAGACAAGTTGGAGTTGAGGATAGCTGCAGCCACCTGCTCTCCCCTTCCGTCACTCCGGACACTGCCCCACCGCAAATGGTGAGCATTGAGGTCGCCCGCCCGGAGGACAGTATAGTGAACAGATGGCAACATAGCCAGTCCGAATCTTAACTCTGCACGCGACAGCCTGCAGGTTCAAGTTCAGACTGACTCTTTGCTGGGCGAATGAACTCCGAATGTATAGGGCTACCCCCCTTAGGTTGTCTCCCCTGTAGGACGTGTAGTTGTCGAATACAGGTGGGTCGTCGTGACCCGCAAGTAGCGTCTCTTGTAGGCAAAAAACGTCCGGCCGGAATAATGACATAAGTAAATGAAATTGAGCATTTTTATTCCTAGCACCTCTGCAATTCCACTGGATGATACTGAATTTTAAGTCTGAGAGTTGATATGGTCAGCGTTTTGGGCTTTAGATTTTCCTCTTGTAAATCGGGGGGAAAATTGTTCCAGGGAAGAATCCCCCTCATCAGGTGAGCAGTCTCCCAGCTCCGAAGAGCCAGTACTCTGCTCAGCAGGGGCTCCCTGCCCCGGGGACCTTTCAACAATGCGAAAGGTTGGTGGTTGTGTTGAGTCTCTTGTCAAGTTCTCTAGTGACTGCGTTCTCCTCCTCTTTACTTGAGGGTAGGTAAGGTCGCGAGTCGGTTTGGGTTTTGTGGTCTCGTTATTAGTCATGGTTGTATTAGTGTTCTCGTCTTTGGTTGAATAACCGGGGATTATGAAGTCAGTCTGTGTTGAGATGGTCCTGGTCTCAGTCTGGGTTCCAATGGTGCACATTTTGGGAGGTGAGGTATTTTTGGATACAGCAGATTCAAAGGACATTCCAGGTGTTGGTGTCTGCAAGGACATCTCCACCTGCCTCTTAGCCTCCCTGTAGTCCAAATTATTCTCTGCTCTCACCTAACCGATCTCATACTCCCTCAGGTAGGAAGGGCACTTCCTGTCTGAGGCAGCATGCTGACCGGAACAGTGGTAGCATTTTTCCTCCGTTTGTGTACAGTCATTGTCCCTGTGTCCAGTTTGAGCACACTTGGAGCATACCTGGGTGTTACGGCAGGCCTTACCAGTGTGTCCAAATCTTTGACAGTTGAAACAACGCATTGGAAATGGAATATATGTTTTGGTCTGGACCCTCTCATATCCTACCAAGACATGAGTGGGCCTAACAAGTCCGTCAAAAGTCAGTACTGCTGTAGTCGATTGTTTACGTTCACCGTCTGTGGTCTTCCTACTAAATACGAAAGCATCGACGACTCCTTGATCTTTCATGTGGTACTTAATTTCGTCATTAGTCATCCCCTGAAATTCGTAGCTGATAACTACAGCCTTACAGGTGTTGAGAAATGCTGGGATATATGGTTCCACAGTCGTTGAATGGAAAGTTTTAAGATTCAAGGCGTCTCTCATTTGCTGTGCGTCTTAACAGTAACTTGGAGTTCGCCTTTTCTTGTCTTTCGGACTTTCTCTACGTCCCCTATCTGATCCTTAATGGCCTTATGTATGATAAAGCCATTAATTTTGTCAAACGAGGTAGACGGGTCAACAGTCCGAAAGTGGATTACTCGGGCCTTCTCAGTTGATACTTGAATGTTTGGTCTTTGTTGCGTAGTTTTGTCGGTAGCCGTTACATTGTCAGTTGTTTTGTTGTTTAGATTGTCAGAGTTTGTCGTAGGTCGTGGCAGTCGTGGGTCATGATTGGCCTCCCGCCTCTGCCTGTCCCTGCCTGGACGAGCAGAGGGGGTCTTGGAGCTTCCCCTCCCAGAGGGCATGGTTGGGGTGGCTGGGAACCACCCCTTGTGTACAGCTTTGTTGATACCTTACATATATGATGTTGGTGCACTAAGGTTATGCAAGGCCCTTAAGTGCAAAAAAAAAAATACTTGTACTTAAGGACGACCCCCGAACAGTGGTGTACCTGCACGATCACAGACGTCACTGCTGGATTGGCCCAGGCTTTTCCCCGACCCCCACTGGAGACACACAATCCCACTCCGTGAGGTGTGCACCACTGGGGGGGCTCTAGCACGAATACTGAATTAAAAAAATTCAGCAGGTGCCTCGGCCAGGGTAAGTATTAGAAAGAAATTTAGTAAGAGAGAAAGCCCTCCTACCACGTCAGGAAGGACAACAGTTAGCGCTTCCCTCTCAGTTGTGTGGGTCACTCACACTAACTGTGGGGAGGGAATGCTAAGGTTGTCAATCTGAGCGCTCGTGAGGTGTCAAAAAATTTAAAGTGACAAAACCACTTTTAAAAGAAAGATGAATGGATGGATGAATTGTTAATGCTTGGAGTAGCAAGAACAACAACAACAAGAACAGGTGCAAGTGAAATTGCACAAGATGCAGCGGGCTATGGCGGAAAAAACCGTTAGGAAATCTGTTCTCGCAAGAACGTCCGTCTCCTCCCGTGTCCAATCAGCCTCTGGCTAAAATTCAAAGTCAAAGTTGTTAGGGATTTCTGGCCTCTTCGCCGTTAGGCTATTTCGGCCGAAGCTGATTGGTTGGACTTCTTTTTTCTCTTTGTTCTTCTTTTAGTTTTTACTTTCCATTCTTCTACTTGTTCTTCGTCTTCTTCTTTTTGGTCTTGTTCTGTCTGGTCTTCTATAATATTATCAGGTTCTTCATTGTTCATATCTTGATTGTTCTTTTCTTGTTCGTTTTTGTCTTGTTTGTTCTTTTCTTGTTTGTTTTGGTCTTGGTTGTTTTTTTCTCGAGTCTTGACTGCAAGGAGAGCCTCCCTGTAAGTCAATTTTTCCTTAGCCCGCAGCCTGGCCACCCTGCACTCCTCCCTCCACTTGGGACAAAGCCGGTCGGAGGAGGAGTGAGGGCCACCACAAGCCGCGCACTTCTTAACGGCCGCCTGGCAGTCAGCGTCGGTGTGGCCGGGTGCCCCGCAGCTAGAGCACACCTTGGGAGCGCGACACTTCCTCGCCAGATGGCCATATTTCTGGCAATTGTAGCAACGAGTGGGTTTTGGCTGTTGAGGTTTCACTGGGATTTTCTCCCAACCCAGTATAACGGAGCTGGGAAGTTCCTTAGGAGAACCAACCAGGGCAGTTGTGCTGGTCAGCTTCCTAAGTACTGCGAGCTGATCTCCAATCAGCTCGCCAAGTTCGTCTCTTTCGAGATACTCAATCTCAGAGTGGGAAATGACTCCCAAGACTAAGTTATCCTGAAGTAAGGCGTCAAACATGACGTCGACTCCATTGATGATCGTTCGATGGGGTAATTTGTGGGCCTGCCCCCATTCTTCGAACGTGATGACAAGGGTACCACCGCTACTCCGGACGACCCCTGTCACCCCCTTTAGTCCAATGTGGTCAAAAAAATCTTTAATCACAAGAAGATTTAGTTTCTTGCGCGAAGGGTGCTCGACCGGAATCAGTCTCACAACCTTCGCCTGGGCTAGGGTGATCATGATCATGGTCACGCGGTACCTCGGGGGGAAGGATCAGGGAGCCGGGAGAACCAACCTCGCCGAGGTTCAGGTCTCAAGTGACTAAAATTCAAAGTTCAAAGTTGTTAGGGATTTCTGGCCTCTTCGCCGTTAGGCTATTTCGGCCGGAGCTGATGTTTTCTTTCTTCTTCTAATCTTGCTCTTCTTTTTTGCTACAACTAATCTGATGTTCTTGTTTCTTCTTTTCTTGTTATTCTTGTGTTCTTCTTGTTCTTGGTATTTTGGTTAGTTCTTTCTTCTTGTTGTTTTTTATTGGGGATGAATTATGGTATGCATGAGTGATATGATGGTGATTTACTGACAAACCAGATGAAATGGCTTGTCAGGTGACTAGTTTCTCTGTGATTTTTTTTTTTTTTTTTTTTTTTTTTTTTTTTTTTTAAAGTCTTTTGTAGCCCGTGTCTTTTTGTTTGAATATGTGTTGGTGGGTGTCAGTTTAACTTGATAAATGTGAGTGTTGTATGTAATGATAAGGTTTGTGATGTGTTTCTCATGTTGTATGTTTTAATTTTGTTTTATTCATTGTTATTTTCTTTAGGCATGGTTGTATACATATAATAGATATAAAAAGAGTTCATGCGTGTGTCAATCATAGCATGCCGATAAGATGGGTCTCCTTGAGGAAGGTTATTACAACGTCACTGATGGTGACATCATCTTGCAATAGGTTGGGTACAGTCAGCACGAAGCCTTGCTCGGCAGCTAGGATAACCAGCTGCCGGCGCTCTGGTTCGTACTGGCTGCACTCAGTCAGAATATGTTTGATGGAGAGAGTTTGGTTGCAAGTGGAACAGATGGGTGGAAAGGACTGATCAAGGTAGGCCCCTAGGTGGGTCAGATAGGTGCAGTTCAGCCTAAGTCTGGCGAGAACGACCTCTTCCCTCCTATTCTTCCTGTATGCTGAGGGCCAGTTACCTATGTTAGGCTTCCAGGTGTTGTGGAGATTTAGCCTAGTCCAATCATGTTGCCACTTTTCAAATGTATATGTCTTCCCCAAGGAGAGACACGACTGAGTCTCCCAGGGCACATTAGTTGTCTCCCCGAGACCCACAGTCGCTCTTGCTAATCTGTCTGCCTGTTCATTGCCCCAAATGTTGCAATGCCCAGGCACCCACACCAGCACAATATTCTTGGCACACTCATGTAATTTATTAATAATGTTGCCCTGTATTTCATTGCTGGTAGTATCACCACCTTCAATTGCTTTAAGAGCTGACATGGAATCTGAAATGACAGCATCATCACTGACATTGCTTGTTATTGCAATGTCAATGGCTTTACTAATTGCGAACATTTCTGCAGAGAAAATAGTTGCATGCCGCGGCAGGCGGGAGCTCCACTCCTCGTCTCTGCTCCAGATACCGGCTCCAACGTTGTCGTCAGTCTTGGACCCGTCGGTGTACACGTGAGTATAGGTGCTGAATCCTTCAAGAAATTGATAGAAAAGTTGCCTCAGGAGCTCAGGATGAAAGTCATTCTTTGCTCCCGGAAGCCACGATGTTTCCACATGGAGGTTGGGGTTCTCCCATGGCGGACACAACGGTGGAACGTATCTATCAACATCTCCGAAATGGATACCAGCACCCTGGCACAAGGTCTGGAGGCGGACAACCGAGGACGGGGACTTACGCAGCTGCAGGAAACGGAAGTTGGCAACAGCACACCAACCTGGGTGGCCTGTGCCGCGCTTCCTAGCCGCACTCAACCCGTACCTTAGCGTCAACATGTCCCTCCTGATGTGAAGTGGAGGGACGTGGGCCTCAACCTCTAGTTTAACTACACGTGTACACCTGCAGGCACCCAGACATAGACGAAGGCATCGGTTCTGTATTCTGGTTAGCCTTGCGAGTGTGGTGTCGCATGCCGAAGCATACAACTGGCATCCATAATCAAGTTTTGATCTGATCAGGGTCTTATACACCTTTAATAAAGATTTCCTATCGGCTCCCCATGTAGTACCTGATAAAACTTTCAGGATGTTTGTGACTTTAAGACATTTACTTTCAAGTTCGTTAATGTGGTTTTTCCACGTTAATTTCCGGTCAAAATGAACACCAAGAAATTTTACTGAAGTCTGAAATTTAATAGGAGTATCATTTAATTTTAATACTGGATTTCTAATGTTACGTTTCTTAGTGAAGACTACTCCTACTGTCTTCTCAACTGAAAACCTAAGTCCCCATTGTATTGCCCACTGTTCCGCGGCTTTTAGGCTGGCTTGCACCCTTTGTGCAGATAGCCTCTCAACTCGAGAGGAGCGCCAGATTGCGCAATCGTCAGCAAACAAGGAGAATTTGAGGTCACTCAAGCTGGGGGCTGGTGATAGGAAATCATTAATAATTACAAGAAATAAAATCGGGCCCAAAACGCTACCTTGTGGAACTCCATTTTCTAAGACAAATATGTCTGATTTTACGTTACCTTTTAGTTTGACGGAAAAAGTCCGGTCTTGCAAAAAATTACTGATGAAAATTGGCAAATTACCTCTCAGACCCATGGCGTGGAGCTTCACCATGAGGCCAGTCCGCCATGTCATGTCGAAAGCTTTTTCTATGTCTAAAAATACTGCAATTAATGTTTCTTTACTGCAAAGAGCTTTTGAGATGTCAGTTTCAAGACTTATTAAATGATCTAGTGTGCTTCTACCTTGGCGGAAACCACACTGTCGATCATTCAATAAGTTGTTACTTTCCAAAAAATACATTAGTCTACGCTTTATCATACGTTCCATGACCTTACACAGACAGTTTGTGAGCGAAATCGGACGGAATGAGTTGGTGTTATTTGGGCATTTGTCCCTCTTCGGGATCGGTACGACATGGGCAAAGTGCCATGAGTTTGGAAACGTTCTGGACGTCCAGATCTCATTGTACACTTCTAGCAATTTGTCCAGGTTTCCCTGGTCAAGGTGCTTAATCATCTCGTATCGTATACCGTCAGGTCCAGGAGTAGAGCCCTTGCCCTTATTAATAGCAAAGGAAAGTTCCTCTGGGGAAAATGCTCGATTGTAGCCCTGTTCGTCCCCATTCTCGAAGTCGAGATGCAAGAGCTCGGCACGATCACGGAACACGCCGAAGCGTGGATCATGATTGGTGGAGCTACTGGCATCTGCAAACTTCTGGCCTAGGGTGTTGGCAATGGCCTGGGGATCGTCGAGAATCCGCCCTCCACTACTCACCTGTGGGATAAAACTCCTTCCTCCTTTGGATCTGACCCGGTTTATAGCGGACCATACCTCAGAGGAAGGGGTATCCTTGTTAATAGTGGAGACGAACGCCCGCCAAGACTCTCTCTTACACTCCCTGAGAACTCTCCTAGCCTTGGCTCTAGCTTTTTTATACTCAATTAAGTTTACAAGTGATGGAATTACTAAAACGATACGATACGAAGTCTTTAGTTAAGAGGTGAAAGAAGATTATTAGGGGTTGAAGGAAAAAGTGGTGAAACTGAAATACAGTAGGAGTAGAGAGAATCTGGGCTCAACCAGATCGCTTCATCTTTTTATTGGTATTTTGTCTTTGTTCTGCTCCCTTGGGTCGTCAGACCTTTGTATTAATATTGGTTTATTTACATAATGCTGCTTATTATTATTATTTTTATTATTGTTGGAGTTAGTGAGCTCGCCCAGGTCCTTGTGTAACTGGGAGGGTAGTCACATTTTTTTTTTTTTTTTTTTTTTTTTTTTTTTTTTTTTTTTTTGAGGTGTTAGTTAAGTGTTAGTTGTGTTAGTCTAAAGATACACTGTATGGAGAGGCCTGCCAGGTTCTTAGTGGAGCTGGTTGGTCACTCTCATCTTTATTCCTCTAATAATGTTTCATGTATAAATGTGTATATTGAGGCAGGAGGTGGTTCAATTACTTCTTCCTGGCTGATATAGCTTGGAGGGTAATCACATTATTATTATTATTATTATTATTATTTTTTTTTTTTTTTTTTTTTTTTTTTTTTTTTTTGAGTTAGTGAGCCCGCCCAGGTCCTTGTGTAGCTGGGAGGGTAGTCACATTTTTTTTTTTTTTTTTTTTTTTTTTTTGCTAAAATGTTAGTTCAATGTTAAATGTTAAATCTTAAATCTTAGTTATGTTAGTCTAAAGGTACACTGTATGGAGAGGCCTGCCAGGTTCTTGTGGAGCTGGTAGGTCACTCTCATCTTTTATTCTCTCTATTAATGTCTTATATGTATATTGGGGCAGGAGATGGTTCAATTACTTTCTTCCTGGCTGATTTAAACCAACTGTGTTCTTGGAATTCTTCGTTGTCCATATTATTTATCCAGTTTTGATATGTTTCTGTGTTAAGTTCAGTCACTTTTTTCCAAATATTTACAGCTTTGTTGTGTATATTACTAAAATTCACTTCAATCCTCCCTTTATACTTCCCCTGAGCGTGCTTCCCCCCTGTCACTAGCATTTCATGTTCATGTAACTGAATGTGATTGGTTAACGTGTGTTTGATCGTATATTTGTCGGTAAATACAATTTATGATGAATTAAATATAATGCCCTTTCTCTTACTAGAGACCCTCACGAAACTTTAATCTTAAAAGTGTGAAATTATTATTAAACAAGAATCTCAGTATAGGCAAGCCTTGTAATGCCAGACTTAGCACATGTTACTCAGGTCCCAAGTTTGAGAAACTAGGCGTGAATTAAATATTTTTGTCAATCTAAGTCACAGGTGCTCAACGAACGAGCGTTGGTTCTCTTATTTTTTTACTTAGCATTTCACCCTTAAAAATCCAGGCAGTATTAAATGTGGTGTAGATCATTTAAGTGAAACAATCGGAACAATTGGTAATCCTGTTCCACCTGCACTGTCAACACTAAAACGCCTTGTTCATATAATTCACGTTTATTTGTTCAAGACCCAAGATTCTGTCATCAATAATTATGTTGTATGTTACTATGAAGCTCGGGATCGTAGATCAAATCTTGCGTGAACTGTTTTTAAACATATTGGAAGCATGTGACTATGATAATAATACGATACGATAATACTTTAATAACCTGTTACTATTGGAATCAGGAATAGTCAATGGGAAATAGTAAGAATTATGTGTATATCATATGATTAATGAAATCAAATTATGCAGGCATTGCCATTAAACATTTTCTGTTCATTGAGCATTAAAAATTAGTAATGCTAATATAGAGCATGTGGCATATAGAGCATATGTCTCGTTTGGGGGATTTTGTAGGTCCTCTCGGAACATATAACAGTCAGGTTGAAAAAAGTTCTAACCAAACATAGAAGGAATATATATATATATATATATATATATATATATATATATATACTTCATTTTTAGTCCATTTAACACGCGGACTTTGAACATATAGTCAACGACCTCACCAGCAAGGAATCGAACCCTCGACCTACTGGGTGGCCCTAGGGAACGCTTACCGGCTAGCCCACAAGGACACTAAAAGCAGTTCTAGACTCTGTTATATTTCACACAAAGCCTGTTCATCGAGCTGATGGCGCCGTGAACCTCATTGGGAAACTGCCCGTGCCTCGTATGTGGTGTCAGTAGCATTTTACCGAATCCAGCTGGTATGAAACGCGAGGTACATATATATACTTCATTTTTAGTCCATTTAACACGCGGACTTTGAACATATAGTCAACGACCTCACCAGCAAGGAATCGAACCCTCGACCTACTGGGTGGCCCTAGGGAACGCTTACCGGCTAGCCCACAAGGACACTAAAAGCAGTTCTAGACTCTGTTATATTTCACACAAAGCCTGTTCATCGAGCTGATGGCGCCGTGAACCAGCTGGTATGAAACGCGAGGTACATATATATACTTCATTTTTAGTCCATTTAACACGCGGACTTTGAACATATAGTCAACGACCTCACCAGCAAGGAATCGCGTTTCATACCAGCTGGATTCGGTAAAATGCTACTGACACCACATACGAGGCACGGGCAGTTTCCCAATGAGGTTCATGGCGCCATCAGCTCGATGAACAGGCTTTGTGTGAAATATAACAGAGTCTAGAACTGCTTTTAGTGTCCTTGTGGGCTAGCCGGTAAGCGTTCCCTAGGGCCACCCAGTAGGTCGAGGGTTCGATTCCTTGCTGGTGAGGTCGTTGACTATATGTTCAAAGTCCGCGTGTTAAATGGACTAAAAATGAAGTATATATATGTACCTCGCGTTTCATACCAGCTGGATTCGGTAAAATGCTACTGACACCACATACGAGGCACGGGCAGTTTCCCAATGAGGTTCACGGCGCCATCAGCTCGATGAACAGGCTTTGTGTGAAATATAACAGAGTCTAGAACTGCTTTTAGTGTCCTTGTGGGCTAGCCGGTAAGCGTTCCCTAGGGCCACCCAGTAGGTCGAGGGTTCGATTCCTTGCTGGTGAGGTCGTTGACTATATGTTCAAAGTCCGCGTGTTAAATGGACTAAAAATGAAGTATATATATGTACCTCGCGTTTCATACCAGCTGGATTCGGTAAAATGCTACTGACACCACATACGAGGCACGGGCAGTTTCCCAATGAGGTTCACGGAGCCATCAGCTCGATGAACAGGCTTTGTGTGAAATATAACAGAGTCTAGAACTGCTTTTAGTGTCCTTGTGGGCTAGCCGGTAAGCGTTCCCTAGGGCCACCCAGTAGGTCGAGGGTTCGATTCCTTGCTGGTGAGGTCGTTGACTATATATATATATATATATATATACATATATATATATATATATATATATATATATATATATATATATATATGTATATATATATATATATATATATATGTAACCTGTGGAATTTACTGGACCTTTAATTTCTCACTTGATTTGGGGTTTATTAAAGATTATTAGATGGTAATTGCAGTGGAAGCGCCCCTTTGAGAAAAATCCAGAACCAGCACAAGAACACTTAAATCTACTAAACAAAATGAATTGTTCGTGACCCGTGGAAGGATAGCGTCTGTGACTGGGATGAATGAGACACACTGTAAAATTTACACTTATATTCCCTCCAACACTACAAACATAATCAATAATGGTACACCAATATGTGCACCTCTTAACCTGAACTTAAAACACTACTCTGGGGAATAAAAGTTATACATGATGTTGAAATTATTAGAAACTCAGGCAATGCCTCATTAGAGAACAATAAGTTTAAAGTATTAAGAAATGTTGCTTGCACACATGAAACAGGCCTTAAGGCGCTTTCACCAAAATAATATCCAGCACTAAAAAAATGGTATTAAGAAAAATAAGAAATTAATAACTCTACAATGAAGAGGCCTTAAGGGCACTCAGCAAAATTATATCACCCCAACAGATGCACACTTCCTAACCTAACTTAACCACTACTCTGGGGAACAAAGATTATACCTGAGATCGGAATTATAAAGAAAATTAGATGCATTAAAGGAATTAAATCACAGTATCACTCTGGTTCCACTTAGTGACACAAACATTAAAAAAACAATACTATCAAAATCATTTAGGAACTATTACTACACACGTTAAGATAATTTCAGTAACTGAAAAATGGTATTAACTATACACAAAAATATTGTCACTATTATTGAGATGTTACTGGGTCCACCAATACCCGTGAACCATGCTCTACCCAACTCAACATGCACCCGTAATAAGGGAGACAAAATGTTCCTCTAGGTATCCCCTAGATTCCTGGTCTCAGTGTGTGACCATTTATTTACTCAGATAGCCTCAGTGTATTCTCAGTGCGTCCATGGGCGGGAAGAGAGAACGCCCGCAGGTGACCATGGCCAGTAGGTAATACTTCTAGCTGACAGAGGGCACGTGGTGTTGTGCACCCCCGTGGTAAGAACTGATCACCCAATGCTGATGCTGGTCCCGTGTCGTTTTAGTTGTCGGGAGCACTCGTTCACTCAAGAGATCCTTTGCTACCCCTCTAACCAGTGACAAGCCTACACTAATCATTCCAACGGCGACAATCGCCAATCCTCAATCATCAACGGCAGTCTCAAACGGCAGTCATCACTCTCGCAGCCAAGTGGGTTCTGACGGAAACCCTGAAATTGACTCACTGTTAGCTCTTAATAACTTTATCACTGCCCTATCTAACCCCTATCTGAGATCGAATGAGACTTACTTGTTATACTGCTATAGAGCACCACAGGTGACTAGACCACGTGACTATTTCTGTGGACCTAAAAGCTTTCCTGCCACAACTTAACAACTTAGCCCCCTCGATCAAATTCACTGTGGAATTAGAGCAAGACTGTAAAGTGCCATTCCTAGACTGTCTGATACACAGAATAGGTAACACTTTTAAGTTCAGTATTTATAGAAAACCAACTAATTTGTGTTCAAACATTCATTATTATTCTGCCCACCATAATAAAGTCAAACAGTCAGTATTTTCAACAATGTTTTTACGTGCTTTGAGAATTTGCAGTCCGGAATTCATTGATGAGGAAAACAAATATATATATAATATTGGCTCAAACCTTAAATACCCTAGATCTTTCATAGACAAATGCCTAAACATTACTAAGAAAGCTTTTTATAGAACTGATCCCAAGCCCACCCATGACCATAAGAATATCTTAATATTACCATTTCACAAAAATTTCTCACACATTCCTTCACAACTAAAAACCTGGAACGTCAATGTGGCATTTAAAAACTCATGCACTGTTAAACAAATGTTAATCAAGAACTCCCCCAACAACACACTTGGTTGCATTTATAAAGTTCCTTGCAAGGAATGTAATATGTTTTACTTAGGCCAGACAGGTAAAGATCTTGCAACTAGAATTAAACAACACAAATACAGTGTTAGGACAGGCCAGGAATCCAATGCTCTGTTTGTTCATTTGAGGGATAACAAGCATTGCATTGACTGGGATAATGCCTCCTCAATATTACCTTGTAATTCAATTGATAGTAGGAACATTATAGAATCTAGTCTTATTAAACATACCGAAGCATTCAACATGAATTTGAGTAATGGCATGTACAAACTGGACAATTTTGTAATTAAGAAGATTTGTAACCAGGTGAGAAGGTCGGGTCACCTTACCATCTTACCTGACCACCAACCGTTGTGTGCTATTTAAAGATTAGTAGGGTCATTACCTAATACCTGACCATTGTCGACCTGGTCTCACCCTCCTCTGTATATATACACCTTGATTTGTATTACTCTCTCTAGTCTGTACTCACCCCTGAAGATGTGAATTACACGAAAGCGCTTGGGAACTTCGTGTTTTCTTCTTTCCTTGTGGCTATCAGCATATATATATATATATATATAATCAACACCTCAACCCACCAGGATTCGAACCCACGGCACACAAGCCTATGACTGTGACCGGGGAACGCTAACCGCTGGACCACCAGGATACAAAAGCAGTCCTAGACTTTGTTATATTTCACACAAAGCCTGTTCAACGAGCTTATGGCGCCGTGAACCTCTAATGGGGACCACCCGTATCACTTAGGTGGTCAGAGTAACGTTTTACCAAATCCGGCTTCGAAACACGAGGATCCATATATATTTCATTAGCCCAATGAACATGATACTTTCCTGAAATTGATAGAGTTATGCGTAACTGACAATGTGTTTAGGGAAAATGGGAAGTTCTACAAGCAAATATTTGGTCCCTTATTTGTGACCTGACCTGACTAGTCACGTCACCCCCTTCTCTTAAGCTCCTCTACGTGTGTGATGGTGTTGGTGTGTGGATTAGTGGATGTCATCATTATGACCTGACCTCATGTTTTTAAGGTCACCCTGTATATTTAAGCCTCTCTCTGTCTGTGTAATCCAGTTGCCTCTGAAGATGTCTTGAATAAAGACGAAAGCTAAGGTACTCCGTTGTTTCCATTCTCCCGTGTGATTTTATCAATATATATATATATATATATATATATATATATATATATATATATATATATATGCAAGTAAATATATATATATATATATATATATATATATATATATATATATATATATATATATATATATATATATATATATATAAGAAAACCTAAACAAGCAAAAAGCTATAAGAAACCTTCAAGATAAGTTCGCTAAAATTATCCAGATAAAGGCAGACACAGAAAAAGAAACAGTGAAGAAGGGAGTTTACGTTAAAGTAACCCCAAAATAGAAACAATGCCCAGTTTATTGATGAACTCAAGAAACTGTTGGAAGAAAAGTGAAAAATCTCAGAAAATGGACGAAAACCAGACGTCAGGAAGATCGACAAAGATGCAATGAGACTGGAGCAAAAATTAAAGTATTGGCTAATTGAGAAGTACGTAATGAAATGAGACATAATTTGGAAAATGATCCGGAGGGAAAGAGGAAGCTGCTTTATGATCTGACAATGGGTTACAGAAATACAACAGTACATGACAGCCACAAAAATTATAATACAAACTGAAATATGTGAGTCTTTAAAAACAAATTAAGAAGTGATTTTAATTACCTAAAACTACTTTCCGTGCCTCAATAGCGTCCTATCAAGTATAACACCATAATCGAAAACATTAATATTTCTTAGGTAGTTTCTGCTTAAGAGGATGTTAATCGTAATTCCTAATACCCATAAACTTACATGTATTGTTCCTGAAAGTACAGTGAATATATACTATACCGGTATAATATTACCGGTATCACAATAAAAGATTAATTAAAATATATTATAAAATAGATGAATATTTTTAATAGTTAATCCAGCATAACCAATTGATCAGTACAGGACACGAGACTGTCTAAAAACAAACATACAGATCCTTTGCTATGTAAAGTGACAAACCGATGAGTGATAGAAGATTCCCTTAGATTCCGTCATCCACATGATTGGATTCATACCGTCATGGTAATAATTGGTTAAATTCTTCAGCCAAAGCATATGCTAAGGATCCCGTGTTGTTAATGAATACAGTCCTGCCATGTTCAATTCTGGAGTTGGCTTGTTGAGCTTCGTACTCCCGAATCCATTTCACCGAACCTGATAGAAATACTTGTATTATCTGTTGCCCTGCAATATTTACCTACCTATTTCTATCCCTTAGTGAACGGTTTGGTTTACTCACCCTGAGTAATGTGCACTACATTCTCTAAGACAGTGTAAGGCTCAATCTCACAAAAGTTTCAATTCCTCCACCGTTTTATTAATATTCAAGATGTATTTTTTTCTGTAGAAAAATTACCTAAAGTCGGTGTTGTAAGATATTACCATGAATTTTTTACTCCTTAACATACTTTTATATTAACGCTATTATATCCTTAACAAAATCTTACTTTTTGTTTGATGTTTCACAGTGGTAGACGGTAGAGATGACGACACCTTTGTTGATGGTACTGCTCCTTGCTGTTACGGTCGCCCAGCTGCCACTCCCGTATGGTAATAATAAGACTAACCACAATATTTGTTTTAAACTGTGTGTATACTGGAGGAAGGCCAGGCAAGGAGGACCGGGATGAAAGTTCTCTCACTCAAAGAGGAATTCATCTACGACTGGGTATTCACAGATTTTGCCGAGGCAACTAACATTTATGGTCACTTATCATTCATTTTATATATATATATATATATATATATATATATATATATATATATATATATATATATATATATATATATATATGTCTTGAATAAAGACGAAAGCTAAGGTACTCCGTTGTTTCCATTTTCCCGTGTGATTTTATCAAGATATATATATATATATATATATATATATATATATATATATATATATATATATATATATATATATATATATATATATATATATATATATATGATTTTCTTGTCACTTCAAACGATATTACTTAATATCAAGGAAATAACACACGCACATTTTGATTTCATTAAGGGAGTTAACAAAATTTACCTCAGCTCAAAGTTTGTTATTCTAACGCAACACAATTTGGGGAATCTGAGACTAGCTGGGTTAATGTATTATGAGAAAGTATGTCTTGCTTGGGTGTGGTTAAGTTCTGGGTTAGTAAGTTACAAGCCAAAAATATTATAAAAATAGTTACCACAGAAACTCTTACCTCGTTCGTTCACGTTAAGAAAAGGTCTGGTGCTGATTACAAGAATCCCCTTGGAAGAGTTGAAGTGATGTTTATGAATTCCTTCTTTCATTTGAGTAACAAATTTAATGATTCTTCCTGATAAATTATCATGTATTAAACATTCGATATTAATGTCAATATTTTACTAGCAATGAGAACGTTAGATATCTTGGATGTAAGTATTTGATAAACGATGAATTTCTTTAGAAAAGTGTAAAATGATAAGACTGGTAGATCATATTCATACAGCCTGGAATACTAACGATTAAATCTTCCTACACCTAATGAAGCTTTAGTTTTAGAACCCGTTAAAACGAAAATAATTACCATAAATGGAGCGAATCATTAACGCATGCTCTCTCTCTCTCTCTCTCTCTCTCTCTCTCTCTCTCTCTCTCTCTCTCTCGCTCTCTCTCTCTCTCTCTCTCTCATAAGAACATAAGAAAGTGGGATACTGCAGGAGGCCGACTAGCCCATACAGGGCAGATCCCTTTCACACCCATCCCAGCACTTCCATGTGCCTATCCAACTTCGTCTTGAAGCTCCCTAGCGTCCCCGATCCTACTATAGCACTCGGTAGCCTATTCCACATATCCACAACTCTATTACCAAACCAGTGCTTGCCTATATCCTTTCTGAATCGGAATTTATCTAATTTAAAGCCATTTGTTCTAGTTATTTCGTTATTACTGGGCTTCAGAACATCTTCCATTTTACCCTTGTTAATCCCACTCACCCACTTGTACACCTCTATCATATCTCCCCTAACTCTACGCCTCTCTAATGAATGCAAGCCTAAGCTTTTCAGTCTTTCTTCATATGTAAGGTTTCTAATATTATGGATCATTTTTGTCATTCTTCTTTGTACTCTCTCCAAAGAATCTATGTCCATTCTATAATAAGGACACCAGAACTGAACCGCATAATCCATGTGTGGCCTCACTAATGCTAGGTAAAGTTTCAAGATAACGTCAGCAGTTCTGTTACTCACAGACCTAGATATGAACCCTAGAATCCTGTTTGCCTTGTTGCGAACGCTAATACATTGTTTTCTAGGTTTCAAGTCGTTGCTAACAAATACACCTAGATCTTTTTCACAAACTGAGTTTTCTATTTCCGTGTTACCTAGTATATACTTAACGTTTGTATTCGTCTTCCCTATCTGTAGTACCTTGCATTTATCAGTATTAAAATTCATTTGCCAGTCTACTGACCACTCATGTAAGGTATCTAGATCTCTTTGAAGGTGTTCAAAGTCACTGTCTGAATTTATCACTCTCCCCATTTTGGTATCATCTGCAAATCTCTCTCTCTCTCTCTCTCTCTCTCTCTCTCTCTCTCTCTCTCTCTCTCTCTCTCTCTATATATATATATATATATATATATATATATATGCAAGTAAATCACTGTAGGTGCGCGTGATCTAGGATATATGCTGATAACCACCAGGAAAGAAGAAAACACGAAGTTCCCAAGCGCTTTCGTGTAATTCACATCTTCAGGGGTGAGTACAGACTAGTCTGTACTCACCCCTGAAGATGTGAATTACACGAAAGCGCTTGGGAACTTCGTGTTTTCTTCTTTCCTGGTGGTTATCAGCATATATATATATATATATATATATATATATATATATATATATATATATATATATATATATATATATATATATATATATATATGCTGATAACCATTACTACTGAGGCGAATTGGTCATTCTCACATTACTACTGAGGCGGGTAGGTCACTTTCACATTACTACTGAGTCGGGTAGGTCACTCATATTACTAATGAGGCGGGTAGGTTACTCACACATTACTACTGAGTCGGGTAGGTTACTCTCACATTACTACTGAGGCGAATTGGTCACTCTCACATTATTACTGAGGCGGGTAGGTCACTCTCACATTACTACTGAGGCGAATTGGTCACTCTCACATTACTACTGAGGCGGGTAGGTCACTCTCACATTACTACTGAGTCGGGTAGGTCACTCACATTACTAATGAGGCGGGTAGGTTACTCACACATTACTACTGAGGTGGGTAGGTCACTCTCACATTACTACTGAGGCGAATTGGTCACTCTCACATTACTACTGAGGGAACTTCGTGTTTTCTTCTTTCCTTGTGGTTATCAGCATATACCTAGATCACGCACACCTACAGTGATTTACTTGCATGTATATATATATATATATGTAACCGGTCGGAATTTACTGGACTTTAATTTCTCACTTGACTTGGGGTTTATTTAAAATTAATAGATGGTAATGGCAGTGGAAGCGCCCCTTTGAGAAAAATCCCGAACCAGCACAAGAACACTTAAAACTACTAAACAAAATAAATTGTCCGTGACCCGTGGAAGGATAGCATCTGTGACTGGGATGAATGAGACACACTGTTACATTTAGACACTTATATTCCCTCCAACACTACAAACACAATCCAATAATGGTACACCAGTATGTGCACCTCTTAACTTGAACTTAAAACACTACTCTGGGGAATAAAAGTTATACATGATATAAAAATTATTAGAACCTCAGGCAACAATAAATTTGAAGTAATAAGAACTGTTCCGTGCACACATGAAACAGGCCTTAAAGGCTTTCACACAATAATATCAGTCACTTAGGTACCAAAAAAAGATATTAACTACTCTACAATGAATAGGCCTTAAGGGCACTCAACAAAATTATATGTCACTGAGGAATGGTAATAAAAATGAGAAATTAAATACTCTACAATGAATAGGCCTTAAGGGCACTCAACAAAATTATATCAGTCACTGAGGAAATGGTAATAAAGCATGAAATTAAATACTCTACAATGAATAGGCCTTAAGGGCACTCAACAAAATTATATCAGTCACTAAGGAAATGGTAATAAAATATGAAATTAAATACTCTACAATGAATAGGCCTTAAGGGCACTCAACCAAATTTATAGCACCCCAACAGATGCACACTTCCTAACCTAACCTAACCACTACTCTGGGGAACAAGGTTATACCTGAGATCAGAATTATGAAGAACAATCAGAGGCATTAAAAGAATCAAATCACAGTATCACTCTGGTTCCACTTGATGGCACAAACATTCAAAACAATATTATCAAAATTATCTAGAAACTATTAAACTACACCCGTAATAAAGGAGGGAAAATGTTCCTCCTGGTATCTCCTAGAGACCTAGACTCACGGTCTCAGTGTGTGACCATTAGTCTACTCAGATAGCCTCAGTGTACTCCCAGTGCGTCCATAAAGCGGACGGGAGTGAGCCAATCAGACCTTGTACAGTTGAGAGAAGCTTTAGCGTCCCGTGTCGTTTAGTTGTCGGGAGCACTCGTTCACTCAAGAGATCCTTTGCTACCCCGCTAAACAGTGACAGGCCTACTTTGATCGGTCCAATGGCGACAATCGCCACCCTCAATCCTCAACGGCAGTCTCAAACGGCAGTCAATCTCAGGTCAACTCCAGTCAACTTCAGTCAAGTGGGTTCTCACGGAAACCCTGAAATGAACTCACTGTTAGCTCTAGTTTACTTTATCACTGCCCTATCTAACCCTGTCTGAGATCGAATGAGACTTACTTGTTATACTGCAATATTTCAGCACAGGTGACTAGGCCACGTGACTATTTCTGGGACAGACGCGCAGAGACGTCTTGTTTGTGTGAGTGCTATCCGGGACTGAGAGAGAGGCCGCCTCGTGTCCTCTCAAGGCGTTAGCTTAGGCCTACGTGACCTATTTTCCGCCTAACTAATAACTCCTTGGGACACCCTTTAACATTATTCAGACTGCTAAACGATCTATAATAATTTCAAATTCAATAATAGTCCCTTAACTTCATGAATCGCATCATTATTAATCCGGTAAATTACATTTAATATCATATAGGCCTAGTTCCGCAATCTCCCACTATGTGCGGGGAGCGCTCTCTTCCCTCAGACGACCTTGAACGCTCAGTACCGCTAATGGCGGGGCATTCGAAATTACTCTGAAATTTCTGAATATTACAATCGACCCCCCTAAAAAAAGACAGCACTGTCCTCATGTGCTGAGAAGACCATTCATACGACCCCCCTAAAATTTGTTCTAAGAAACTGCATCTTACCCCTTTTGCTAAACGCAGCATTCCCGTCTTCTCTTCTCTCCTGCTAACACTCGACCCCCCTAAAAGAAAAACAGCACTGCCCTCATGTGCTGAGAGAACAACTTAGACCCCACCTTCAACTCTGTACTATTCCACTCACAGCTAACAACTCCATTTCTTCCCCATTTCTTCCTAGCCCAACTCATAACCAACCAGAACATCACGCTCCCCTTTTGCCTGGCCCTTAACTAGAGAACCAATGTCAAAATTAATACCAGCCCAAACAAACATGCTCTCCTTTGCCTGGCCCTTGAACTAAGAGGAACCAGTGTCAAACCAATACTCAGTCCAAAGCAAACATGCTCTCCTTTTGCCTGGTCCTTGAACTAAGAGGAACCAGTGTCAAAACAATACACAGTCCAAAACAAACATTCTCTCCTTTTGCCTGGCCCTTGAGCTAAGAGGAACCAGTGTCAAAAAAATACTCAGTCCACGTCTCCGAACCTCATGCCGGCAGACCAACCCTCTGACAATGTACCAGTCCATGTTAGTGAGGCCCTGGACATTACAACTGTACTCTCAATCCCGCTCATGACAGCAACCACTACTCAACGCACATCTCTGACCTAACCATCTCTCCAATCCCCCCTGCCCTACTCACAACTCCTCCAACTCACCCTCGACAACCTGCCCCTTCTCATTACCCTGCAACCTAAACTGTAATTTGTCGGCTTCGTCTTTCAGTTGCAGGCTCGATCGACCTCTCTGAACTACTTCTCCATCTCGCTCATCTGGAGTGGGGGCTCCTCGTCTTCCTCCTCAGATTCATCCATCGCTGGGTCTCCCGGATGCCTTAGGGTTGGAGCAGCCTTCAAGTTGCTCCGGTTTTCCACTCTCGCTTCCAGGTCTTCTTCCCCACTGGGCGCAATGCGATATAAACCAGGCCTTGGATTTAGGACCTCAACAATGTGCCATCTCGTATCAAACCAATGGTTTTGCAGCTTACACCGGCCTATTTTTACATTGTTCCTCAGCAAAACCTCCTGGCCCACTTCCCAGCTACTCTCGTGGGCTTTCTCTTCTCTTTTTCTTCTATTTATTTCCTTACGTCTCCGAACATTGATCTCCACTGCTTCCTGCAATCGTCGTTGCCGGTCTCTAATCACCATCACCCACTCATCTACCGGCTCTGGGTCTAGTTCCGGCCTAAGGTCAAACGGCAGGTTTGGTTCTCTCCCGTAAAACAACAGGAATGGGGAAAACCCTGTCGTGGCATGCGGAGTCGCGTTGTATTGTGACACCACTGCCTGCAGATGCTCTGGCCACCTATTCTTTTCCTCTGCCTCGAGGGTGGCCAGCAGACCGTGCAGGGTTCGATTGAACCGTTCCACCATGCCATTTCCCTGTGGGTGATATGCTGACGTCCTTATTTTCTTCACCCCAAAGGTGGCACAAGTTTGTCGGACCAATGCACTGCCAAAATTCCTTCCCTGATCGGTCAACAGTCGCTCAGGTGCACCCACTGCCAGGAAGATTCGATTCACCAGGATCTTTGCAATCGTCGAGGCTTTCTGGTCTTTGGTGGGAAAGGCCCAAGTGTAACGACTGTATATGTCAACCATTATCAGGACATTCTCCAATCCTTGCCGCTTGTCCAGCAAGGTGAAATCTGCGGCCAGTGTCTCTAATGGTTTGGCAGCTTCAATCGTCCCTACATGCAGTTGGGGCTTCGGCACTTCATCTTTTGCTACTCCACACCTCTCGCAGCTGGCTATGTAGTCTCGCACTGTTTCTCCCATGCCTGACCAGAACCCTCGCTCCTGCACCAGCGACAGGGTGCGATCTCGCCCCTGATGGCCAAACTCGTCGTGGCAGGCTCTAGTCAAAGCCTCCTGCAAGTTTGGAGTTAACACTGGCACCTCCCTCCATAGATTCTTCCCTTCGGGTCTTCTATGCCAAACAACATCTTCTCTTACTATCAGGGATTTCCTAGCTCGGTACATCTTGCGGAAATCATCATTTTGGAGCTCTACCTGTACCTCATCCTCCGGCAGCTCCCCCACCAACCATCTTCGCAGTTTTGTCATATAGTCCATGCCTTCTTGCTCCTTACGCAGCCCATCCATCGTCCACAGTTCCTTCCTTCCTGCCCCGTTCTCCTCTAGTACATGCATCGCTGTATACTCTTCTTCACTATCTTCCTCCTGTTCCGCCGGGATTCTAGATAGAGTATCCGCCACAATGTTGTTCTTCCCCGGCTTGTACTCTATAGTAAAGTTAAACTGCTCGAGATCCGCATTCCACCTACTTTCCACGGCACCTAGCTTAGCCTTCTCCCGGTGACTGAGTGGGTTGTTATCTGTATAGACTGTGAAATGTTTCCCTGCCAAATAATCCCTGAATTTATCCACTACTGCCCATTTGAGTGCTAACATCTCTAACTTACGAGAACTATAGTTGTTCATGTTACGTTCTGATTTCCTCAGGCCCCGACTCGCATAGCACACCGGATGCAGCCTGCCATCCTTCCGCTGGGACAGCACCGCACCTAGCCCACGAAAACTTGCATCTGTTTCTAATATAAACTCCTGAGTGAAATCTGGGCAAGCCAACACTGGTGTCTGCGTCACCTTGTCTTTCAACTCCTCAAAAGCCTGTTGCTGTTCCTCTCTCCATTCACTATCTACCCGATCCTTAGATTTCCCATGCATCAACGCATGCAGTGGAGCAGCTATTTGGGCAAACCCTTTAACAAATTTCCTATAAAATGATGTGAACCCTACAAAAGACCGCACATCTTTCACCGTCTGAGGGACTGGCCAATCTCTTACTACCCTAATCTTCTCAGGATCAGCTGTGATGCCTTCAGCTGACACCTGATATCCTAAATAACTTACTTTTGAAGCCATTATTTCACACTTTTTAGGTTTAAATCTTAAATTATTCTCCCTCATCCTGCAAAATAATTCCCTCAATCTGACTATATGTTGATCTATTGTACTTGAAAACACCATCACATCATCAAGGTATACAAGCAACGAGGAGAAGATCTTATCCCCTAAAATCCGCTCCATGTATCTCTGAAAGGTTCCCGGACTATTTGACAATCCCATAGGCAGTCGCCTGTACTCAAAGTGTCCGAAGCTTGTGCTGAAGGCAGTCTTTGGACGGTCTGAAGGTTTTACTTCTATCTGGTGATATCCCGCCGCCAGATCAAACGTTGAGAAAAACTGGGCCCCCGTCAGAGATTCTAGAGTTTCATTTATCCTAGGCAGAGGAAACGCATCGCGTACCGTGACCTTATTTAAGTCACGATAGTCAATGCACAACCTCAGCGTCCCGTCCTTTTTCCTCACTACTACAATGGCGGCAGAGTACGGACTCTCACTATGCTGAATTACTCCCTGATCTAACAGCTGGCTAATGTGCTGCTTCACCTCTGGTACCTGGTTTGGAGGGATCCTCCGATATGGCACCCTAACTGGCCTGTCTGTGGTCACTGGGATCTCATGCTGAACCCCAATAGCCTTTCCTATGGGCTGGCCCTCTTCTTCAAAAATATCACTAAACTCTTCTATTAAACACCTAACTGCACTCTCTTGTCCCTCATTCATTTCCTCCGTGTGCACTTTGACCTCCGTACGGGCATCCGGTTGCACTGTCCTCACATTCACCTCTTCACTGATGTCTTCCTCGACTTCCGTCCCCGAAGCCACTTTCCCAATCCGCCAATTGCCCCTCAAGCTCCTACGACTATCAGACAGATTTGCCACCAACACCTGGGTCATGCCTCTCACCACTCTTACAGCTGTCGGCAACACTATCACACCCTCAGGCATCCAACCTTCATCCTCTATTGTTAGAGGTTCAATCACTACTTCTTTGTTAGCTACCTGGCTTAATGAGGGAACACATACTGACAGCAACCGAGTACTCCGGGGAGGAATGGTTGGTCTTTCCTTCCTCTCTGTCATACAATACCCCAGGCTGATGGCCTCTATTGCACATAACTGCCTAACCTCATGCAAGCAATTTTCCCACTGAGCGGTGCTCCTGGCTTCCCTGCACAAGTGATACATGTGCGGCCAGATCTCCGCAACCTCCCCCAGCACATTCATCCCCAACAACCCGACATGAGCTTGCCCCTTACCCTGGGTCTCAATCCCTGGACAAACCAACATCCCCACATCAGTGACTTCCACCCCACATACGACCATAGTGACCCGAATACACCCCACACACGGCACTGGAAACCCTGACGCCCCTTTTACCCTTATTCGAGTGGGCTGCAACACCACGCCTGCAGGCTCCAGCTCCCGACGGTAGAAAAGTTCATCAATTAGCGACACTTCTGCCCCAGTATCTGCTAAACCCCACATTTCACGACCCGCTACCAGCACCGAGACCTTAGGACACTCTGCTTTCAGCCTTAAGGTACCTTCTGTTGTGATTAAATTTGTCATGCGAACCACGCTTGACCATGGGTCCGCTCTCTCTTGGCTCATAACATCGCCGGTGGAATCTATTGGTGAGGCCAGGAACGGTTGGCGGGGACTGCCTGGCCTTGGCCATTTCCCGACCGCCAGTTCCGATTGTTATTTCCAACTCGATACTGGCCATTGGCCACGTATCCCCTTGGGACACTCTCTCCTGGTCTGGACCCGTTTGTGCAATTGAAACTGAAATGGCCCTCTTGTCCACACGCATAGCACCTCGGGGGAATCGAGCCTCCAGTCTGCGGCTCGTTCTCTCTTCCTTTAGTCAGCGGTACCTCCCTCAAAGCTTCTCGTTTTTGTTCCGCCTCTCTCAGCCCCGTGATCCACTCGTCTAGACTGTGGTGAGGATACTTCTTGATCTCATCCACTAACCACATACGGCTTTGTTCCTCCTTGAGCCCCCGAGTGATTGCATCTCCCAACAGGGCCTTATCATATTTATGATCATGGTGGTTCAACTCATCGTTTAAATCTAGCATAGCGTCATAATATTCAAGAAGCGTTTCGTTGCTCCCTTGTTTCCGCGTCATCACCTTCTGAATGGCGTCGTACGTGGCCGTCGGTCCGCCATATTGCTGCTTCAAATAACAAGTTAACTCATCTACGGTTTCCCAGTCTCTGCGTGCGTTGTATACGCGATCTGCCGCAGGCCCCGCAAGATGCCTTATTATGAATTGGATTCGACTGACTTCGTCTCCGTCTAGCAGCTTGAGGGTTCGGTCAACCTCTCTTAACCACTTTCCTACCTCTATTCCTGGCCTACCGTCGAACTTAGACATGGTCAACCCGGCCCCGAGACTAATTCCCTCTCTACTATTGTGTCTCCTCATCTCCCACATTGTCTCCTCGTGCTGTATTTTATACTGTGTCTTTACCCTATCTAGTGCATCCCCCAACAGAGCTAAGTGTTGTTGGTGTTCCGTCTCTAACTGTTGCAATTGTGTGTGGTACTCCCCCCTTAACTGTTGTGCATATACCCCATACTCCCCCCTGATTTGGTTCGCCCATGCCTGACATTCCCCATTGATCTTCCCTTCTAACTGTTCCAATCGTTCCTGGTACTCTCCCCGGATTTTCCCCTCTAGCTTCCCAATACGTTCCACGAACTCTTCTCTCAACTGCACCAACCCCAGGCTGTCTCTCCTTTTCTCCGAGTAACCCCGCACCGTCAACCACAACAAACCCATTCCCACGGTGAGCATGAGTAGAGTTGGGGTCACACTCTCTACCGTTTCCATCCACTCCATTATTACGCTCATTATCCCAACCACAGAACTATCAGTCACGACATAAAATTAACTACGCTCTGCTACCATTTGTAACCGGTCGGAATTTACTGGACTTTAATTTCTCACTTGACTTGGGGTTTATTTAAAATTAATAGATGGTAATGGCAGTGGAAGCGCCCCTTTGAGAAAAATCCCGAACCAGCACAAGAACACTTAAAACTACTAAACAAAATAAATTGTCCGTGACCCGTGGAAGGATAGCATCTGTGACTGGGATGAATGAGACACACTGTTACATTTAGACACTTATATTCCCTCCAACACTACAAACACAATCCAATAATGGTACACCAGTATGTGCACCTCTTAACTTGAACTTAAAACACTACTCTGGGGAATAAAAGTTATACATGATATAAAAATTATTAGAACCTCAGGCAACAATAAATTTGAAGTAATAAGAACTGTTCCGTGCACACATGAAACAGGCCTTAAAGGCTTTCACACAATAATATCAGTCACTTAGGTACCAAAAAAGATATTAACTACTCTACAATGAATAGGCCTTAAGGACACTCAACAAAATTATATCAGTCACTAAGGAAATGGTAATAAAATATGAAATTAAATACTCTACAATGAATAGGCCTTAAGGGCACTCAACCAAATTTATAGCACCCCAACAGATGCACACTTCCTAACCTAACCTAACCACTACTCTGGGGAACAAGGTTATACCTGAGATCAGAATTATGAAGAACAATCAGAGGCATTAAAAGAATCAAATCACAGTATCACTCTGGTTCCACTTGATGGCACAAACATTCAAAACAATATTATCAAAATTATCTAGAAACTATTAAACTACACCCGTAATAAAGGAGGGAAAATGTTCCTCCTGGTATCTCCTAGAGACCTAGACTCACGGTCTCAGTGTGTGACCATTAGTCTACTCAGATAGCCTCAGTGTACTCCCAGTGCGTCCATAAAGCGGACGGGAGTGAGCCAATCAGACCTTGTACAGTTGAGAGAAGCTTTAGCGTCCCGTGTCGTTTAGTTGTCGGGAGCACTCGTTCACTCAAGAGATCCTTTGCTACCCCGCTAAACAGTGACAGGCCTACTTTGATCGGTCCAATGGCGACAATCGCCACCCTCAATCCTCAACGGCAGTCTCAAACGGCAGTCAATCTCAGGTCAACTCCAGTCAACTTCAGTCAAGTGGGTTCTCACGGAAACCCTGAAATGAACTCACTGTTAGCTCTAGTTTACTTTATCACTGCCCTATCTAACCCTGTCTGAGATCGAATGAGACTTACTTGTTATACTGCAATATTTCAGCACAGGTGACTAGGCCACGTGACTATTTCTGGAACAGACGCGCAGAGACGTCTTGTTTGTGTGAGTGCTATCCGGGACTGAGAGAGAGGCCGCCTCGTGTCCTCTCAAGGCGTTAGCTTAGGCCTACGTGACCTATTTTCCGCCTAACTAATAACTCCTTGGGACACCCTTTAACATTATTCAGACTGCTAAACGATCTATAATAATTTCAAATTCAATAATAGTCCCTTAACTTCATGAATCGCATCATTATTAATCCGGTAAATTACATTTAATATCATATAGGCCTAGTTCCGCAATCTCCCACTATGTGCGGGGAGCGCTCTCTTCCCTCAGACGACCTTGAACGCTCAGTACCGCTAATGGCGGGGCATTCGAAATTACTCTGAAATTTCTGAATATTACATATATATATATATATATATATATATATATATATATATATATATATATATGCAAAAATAATAATAATAATAATAATAATAATAGTAGTAATAATAATTTTCACCTCAGGCAGATCAGAAACCAGAGCAGTAGTACCCCATAAATGGCTGGCAACCTTGTTAACGACAGCGTCCACTCCTCAGTGTTCAATGTTCTTCTTCACAGATGGCAAGACCTTCGCTATCACTGTCTTTACGGTAAGTGAGCTTGGCTATCATTATTTCCACTTTTTAAAAATTAAACGATTTAATGTATTTCAGCGTAAGAGATACGATATTATTGCAGGACTTCATGGATCAGTTCCGGGACCCTTGTGGTGTGGGACTGTTCGAGGTGGCAGTGGACGGCCAGGACGCTAACGTGACGAAGGCGCAGCTCTCCCGGGTGGTCGACGAGGCTCGGCGGGTAGGTCACTCACATTACTACTGAGGTGGGTAGGTCACTTTCACATTACTACTGAGGCGGGTAGGTCACTCTCACATTACTACTGAGGTGGGTAGGTCAATCTCACGTTACTACTGAGGCGAATTGGTCACTCTCACATTACTACTGAGGCGGGTAGGTTACTCACATTATTACTGAGGCGAATTGATCACTCTCACATTACTACTGAGGTGGGTAGGTCACTCTCACATTACTACTGAGGCGGGTAGGTCACTCTCACATTACTACTGAGGCGAATTGGTCAATCTCACATTACTACTGAGGCGGGTAGGTCACTCTCACATTACTACTGAGGTGAATTGGTCGCTCTCACATTACTACTGAGGCGGGTAGGTCACTCTCACATTAGTACTAAGTCAGGTAGGTCACTCTCACATTACTACTGAGGCGGGTAGGTCACTCTCACATTACTACTGAGGCGGGTAGGTCACTCTCACATTACTACTAAGTCAGGTAGGTCACTCTCACATTACTACTGAGGCGGGTAGGTCACTCTCACATTACTACTGAGTCGGGTAGGTCACTCTCACATTACTACTGAGGCGGGTAGGTCACTCTCACATTACTACTGAGGCGGGTAGGTCACTCTCACAATACTACTGAGGCGGGTAGGTTCATGGAGAGTGTTTTCATTGAATTACGTAACGATACACGAATTCTCCTAGTAGGGATAATCTACAGAAGACCCCACACTAATGTAAGGAATTTTCTTATTAAATTTTCGGAGCTTATCTCTATCATAAGTTCAGAGATGAAAGACTGTTACATCACAGGAGATTACAACCTTGATCTATTAAAATCAGAAACCGACACCTCAGTATTAGACCTTCTTGCTACATGTCATTCTAAATTCTTCTTCAACACTATAACCAAACCCACCATCACTACATATAACACACCATCCATCATCACTACAGATCGGTAAAGTAGGTTCCGAGATTCTCGTGCGGACACACACACTTCTTTGTTTTATATATATATAAATATATATATATATATATATATATATATATATATATATATATATATATATATATATATATATAATTATTATTATTATTATTATTATTATTATTATTATATTTTCGCCCCTCCCCCCCCAGTGCCTGATGTGGGTCAGTGACCTGTGCCCGGGTGGGCTAATCCCCGTAAAAAAAAAAAAGTAACTGCCACCTCTGCCACCGTGATAGAGCATATGTGGACTAGCAACACTCTTAACAACCAGGCAAGTGGAATTATTTAAAACAATATCTCAGATCACTTCCCAGTTTTTGCCATGTATAAAACAGCTACAAGACCTGAAAGGTCTAGTAGAGTCTCAATTCAATACAGAGACTACTGCGCTGACAACATGCTCCTTTTTGAAAACAACCTAATGAATGCTAACTGGGATCTTGTCTATGCCTCCAACCCTAACGTGAACAGCAGTAATTTCTCTTGCATTTTCAATGCGTGCTTTGATAAATGCTTCCCGCTCAAGACTAAGTCGGTGAAAACTGTATCCATTTCCAAACCCTATATCACAAGCGAAATTAAGATAATGATAAAGGAAAAACACAAACTCCAAAGGAAATTTGCAAAAAGACCCATAACTTTCGGTGATGCTTACCGAAGTATCAGAAATAGAGTAACACAAGCAGTTAGAAATGCCAGACGTAACTATTATACAAATAAGCTCCAGTCAGCATCAGGCGACAGTAAGAAAACCAGGAATATCATAAATTCTATTCAGAACAGGAACACTCAGCCTTCGGCCCCCCACTCAGCTTTTATGATAAATGATTCAGTTATAACGGAACCCTTCCTCATTGCCAACCACTTCAATGACTATTTTATTAATGTTGGCAAAAATCTTGCAGAGAGCATCCCTGATCACCATGAGGAATTTAGAGCCTACCTGCAAAACAGACAGCAAAATGTGCTGTTCTTAACCCCTGTCACAGCAGATGAATTACTGGTCATCATAAAAATGTCCAAAGATGCAGCAGCAGGCGAAGACAATATACCAATGAGCATCATTAAGAAAATGGCCCACTTATTACTACCTGTTCTGCTCCACATTTGAAACTCCTCCTTCACTAGTGGTGTCTTTCCTGATAAACTGAAAATTGCTAAAGTCCACCCGGCATATAAAAAATCTGGGGATAAAGGTCTCTTCAAGAATTACCACCCCATATCAGTCCTCCCAGCCTTGAGTAAGATACTGGAAAAGCTAGCATGTAATAGACTAAATTCCTTCTGCAATGCCAATAACATCTTTACAGACTCCCAGTTTGGATTTAGAGCTAGAAGGTCGACTGAGAGTGCTCTGCTATCCTTTACTAATGACATCTTAAATTCCTTTGATGACAGTCAGGTCACAGTCGGTATATTCTTGGACCTCTCTAAAGCTTTCGGTACTGTCGACCATACCATCCTCCTTTCAAAGCTTGAACATTACGGCGTTAGGGGTCTGTCCCACAATTGGTTGACCTCATATCTGTCCAGCAGGATGCAGTATGTCTGTTATAATAACCACCAATCTGACTCCTCGCCAATCTTGTATGGAGTCCCCCAAGGTTCAATTCTCGGTCCAGTACTGTTTTTGTTGTACATAAACGACATAGTCCACGCCAGCTCACTCATAAAATACAACGTATTTGCAGACGATAGTAATCTCTATGCCAGCAACTCAGACCTCCATTCCATGATGAGAACTATGAACACTGAATTAACTAAAGTCGGGACCTGGGTAATACGTAATAAACTCACCATAAACCTTGGGAAAACCCACTACACGATCTTCCACAGAAGAAAAAACTTACCTCCAGACTTGAACCCCCTGTACCTTGGTAAAATAGTCCTCAAACGCGAACAAAATACTAAATTCCTCGGAGAAACTGGAGAAACCACATACAAGCCATTCACAGTAAAATCAATAAACAGTGCAGTATCATGTATCACACTCGACAGTCACTCACTCTCACAGCAATGAAAGAAATCTATCATGATCTTGTTTACCAACACTTGATACACTGTCGCATACTATGGGGGGACTCTGGCTCTTCAAAAACACAATCTCTGGTTACTGCACAAAAGAGAGTTGTATGGACAATGACCTACTTGAAAAAACAGATCACACAAACGAAAAGTTTGCTATATTGAAATTCTTAAAATTCGAGGATATTAACACATACCGCTGTGCCCTCTTTGTTTACATATCTATCAATCACTTGCTTGACAATAATTACTTCCAGTTCCGGAATAATCAGAGATACAGCTTGAGGCGCTCCTCTCAGTCCTAGACCTCCATAAAATATCATGGTGTGAAGGTGTGGATCAAATTACCCACACACATCCGAGCAAAGACTACCCTCCCTTCCTTTAAATCATCTCTAAAAAAATATCTATTGTCGAAGTATTAATACTTCTTGTTACACTTACTATATTTACAGTACCTGCTTTCATTGTACCATCAAAACCGTTTTATCGGAAATTATCATGTAAATAAATAAGTAACTACCAGTGCAATAAACATAATTGCCAACTAGACATAATCCTGACAGCTCTGTCCTCGTGTTCAACCTTATTACTGTACAACCCAGGTTGTACTGCTTCCCCTTTATACCTATGTTTTGAAATTCCACTCTAATTTATATGTATATGTGTATGTATATATATATACATACATATACACACACACACATATATATATATATATATATATATATATATATATATATATATATATATATATATATATATATATATATATATGCAAGTAAATCACTGTAGGTGCGCGTGATCTAGGTATATGCTGATAACCACCAGGAAAGAAGAAAACACGAAGTTCCCAAGCGCTTTCGTGTAATTCACATCTTCAGGGGTGAGTACAGACTTCTTTCCTGGTGGTTATCAGCATATATATATATATATATATATATATATATATATATATATATATATATATATATATATATATGCAAGTAAATCACTGTAGGTGCGCGTGATCTAGGTATATGCTGATAACCACCAGGAAAGAAGAAAACACGAAGTTCCCAAGCGCTTTCGTGTAATTCACATCTTCAGGGGTGAGTACAGACTCACCCCTGAAGATGTGAATTACACGAAAGCGCTTGGGAACTTCGTGTTTTCTTCTTTCCTGGTGGTTATCAGCATATATATATATATATATATATCTTGATAAATCACACGGAAAATGGAACAAGTTATCTATCCACGTTTCATGTGGATTTCATAAAATATATATATATATATATATATATATATATATATATATATATATATATATATATATATATATATATATATATATATATGTGTGTGTGTGTGTGTGTGTATATGTATGTATAAATAGAAAAATAAATAAAAAATAATAAATAATAAATAATAAAATAAATAAATATTGAAGTGATAACCGTGGTAACACTATGATATGTACTTATTACTACCATGCTATTGTCTTATTCCAGATGATATTAAATGTTACATAATACTTCCTTGAGATAAATGTATATTATATATCAGCTGCCTAAAAGAGAGCTCAGGTTCTCAACTGGCTCAGCCATGTTAATATTGTTATTATTATCCACTCTGTATCTGTGTTTTTCTGGCTAAATAAACTATTTCAATTCAATTCAATACTACTGAGTCGGGTGGGTCACTCACATTTTTTTTTTTTTTTTTTATTAAACGTGGCCTCCAGCCTCCCCCAATAGCCACACCTTCGCCACCATTTAATTACCTTAATATTAGATGTGTTCGAAGTCCTATGTTGGAAGATCTCACCATCCAATGGAAGGAGGGCCGGTTCTACCATGACATCCCGGCAGATTTCCTTCAACATATTTGCTGTAAGGTCCCTTACTTCGCCATGCCTCATGCATAGGAAGCCTCCTTTCTTTCACACCATGGCATGATCGCCATCATATGAAGAGCCGCACACGCATTGGGAGGGCAAACCTTTTACTGGCCGACCGTACCTTAGAGCAATGGCATCTGTAAATTGTTGTTTGTTAAGACTGAAACCATTTGCCCTTATCGGTAACGTAGTTAACCAGTTCGAGGCGCCCACCTCCTACGCTATAGCTACTTTTTTTTCAAATTTTCCTGAATCTGCAGCAACAGTTGCTGCAACTTATCATTTTGGAAGTGCTGTCGATCTGTCGTAATGGACCTACGAATCTTGTTTACTTCACTGGTATCGACCTCCCATGTTGCGTTCTGGGCTATTATGTGGTCCGTGAGGGCTGCCGTGGGCTTAAGTGAATTTTGATGTTCGGTGGCAGCAATCTCCTCTGGATTGGTTAGTCCCATCCCTCCCAGTCTTGATGGAAGTGCAAGAAGTGCTCTTTCTGCTGGGGTTAAGTAAGTGTGTTTCACTAATTTGGGAATAAACTTGACACTGATAGCTTCTTCCAGAGGGTGGAGGAGGGGTCCGATATTAGGGATAGTATGCATCAGGTAGTTCCAACGATGCTTGACTCCATGGGTGAATGCAACAAAAGCCGCATGTGGCTCTGTGTTAGCAATCTCAGACAGAGCTTGGATTTCACTAACCCACTCATTCACCTTTCCCGCTACGTACTCGGTCTTGAAGTTCGTAGTGCCAATTACTGTCCTTAGATGTCTTTGGCCGTCCTTAGTTATTTTGACCTCACTTCCGCCAAAAACCTCCTTTGCCCGTTCATAATTTTCTGGCTTCACGATGAGGAAGGACTTGCTGGCGTTTGGGTGGTACCCTATTTGTGGATCTCGCTATGTAACCAAGTCCCACCACTTTTTGATGCCCTCCACTTTTCCTGCTCCTGTAAGGTCGTCAGCATACGCCACTTGTTTGTCCCCAGTTGTTTCAAATTTTATTTCTTGTTGGAGCACTGATAGTCCAATTGCATACATTGCCATTGCAACAGGGTCCCCCTGTGTTGTTCCCTCGGTTGGCTGTAAGATGGTATCACCTCTTAGGGCCTTGTTGTTTACTATATAGAGGTCTGATGGATTCCTATATGAGTTTTCAACGTACATTGCAAAGCTTGGACACTTGATCTTGATGTTGGGCAGTGAGACCTTGCGGTTAAGTATGTTGAATGCGTTTGAAGCGTCGACCAGGAGAACGGCCTCACAATCGCGTTGCTCAAATATCGTTCTCATGGCGTGAATGGCAGCTTCCCCTCCAGCTTGTTGGCCAGCACAAACTTGCAGGTTACCCGCTGCTGCCCTGACATCATCCTTTACCACCTCCATTATGCATTTTCCGATGATTCGCCTCAGCACTTCCCCCACTCCTATTGGCCTACATCCTGGGTTCTTATCCAGGGGAATGAGGCGGCAGGCCGTCAGAGCATGAAGGTGATGGCAGCATGAGGATGCCAGCTTTCTTGCAAGGACGGCAATGGCCGTGCAGAGATCACTTGCTGTGGGGCCAAACTTGTTGGTGCTGAGGATGACTCTCCATCCGTTTGCATCCAGACCTGAAGGGCCGGCACCTCCCTGAGTCTTCAGTGCCTTTTTCCACACCATCCCTCCTGTTATTTTCTCGAACAGGATAGCATTTGGTGGGATATAGGCATCCTGAAACCTGATGCCTTCATCATCACTTGCAGAGGGATGTTTTTCTTTCAGTTGTTTTAATGTCACTCTGTTTATTGGCAGGACCCCACCGGTGGATTCCTCTTTAAGAGATCTTACCTCCAAAGACACTTTTCCCACACGCATTTTGTTTCCAAACTTTCTTGCAGATTTTAGTCTCTCCAGCAGTGTTCTTGTTTCACATAGGAGATCATCAAGGGCCCCTTTCTGCCACAGTGTCAATCTTCTCTTTATTGCTGCCGCATTTTCTTTGTGCTTAGTCTTTGTGTGTGTCCTCTGACAGAATAGGTGTGGTATTATTGCCAGTATATGATTACTACTGAGTCGGGTAGGTCACTCTAACATTACTACTGAGACGGGTAGGTCACTGTCACATTACTACTGAGGCGGGTAGGTCACCCTCAGATTACTACTGAGGCGGGTAGATCACTCTTACATTAATAGTGAGGCGGGTAGGTCGCTCTTACATTACTGGTGAGGCCGGTAGGTCACTCTCACCGTGCAGTGTGCCAATCATAATAAAAAAATCTTTCATGATTAGTGTCTGAGTCTTTCAAGATTGATAAAAAAATTCAAGGTCTGACAAAATAATAAACAGTTACAAGTATATCGACTTTAATCCATACTATTTCACAAAATTTGCAAATATATTATATATATGAATAGGCACACTTGATATTCTCAGTATAACAGAAAAAGAAAATATTTACTGGTTGGAAGGAAGACTAAACTAAAGTTTAAGTAAAATCACTGCAGGAATTATTCCTATTATATATACAAGTATACCTATAGTACTGATGCGTACTACTTCACAAAATTTACAAATATATGATATGAATAGGCATGTAGTGGATACTCTCCCCTACAACTGTCGATTTGTCACTTGCCGTCCGCTTACCAGCCAACCAGCGGCGAGTTCATCAGACCGGGCCTCTCTTTCGGACTGCGCCGTGATTGGCCAGTTACCGCCTTCACCTCAGCCAATCAACAGTGCCGCTCACTTTACATCTCTCCACCTGATCCGGCAGAATCGTAAAAATACCCCCAGCCTCGCCGCAGCACACACTTGAGAACTGAACCTCGGCGAGGTAGGTTCTCCCGGCTCCCCGCTCCTTCCTCCTGAGGTACCACGTGACCATGTTCACCTTAGACCAGGCGAAGGTTGTTAGACTGATTCCGGTCGAGCACCCTTCGCGCAAGAAACTCAATCTTCTTGTCATTAAAGATTTTTTTGACCACATCGGACTCACGGAATGGGGACAGGGCGACAAATTGCCACCCCGTGTGAATATCAATGGCGTCGACGTCATGTTTGACGCCTGCCTTCAGGACAACTTAGTTTTGGGAGTCATTTCCCACACAGAAATTGAGTATCTTGAAAAACATGAACTTGCTGAGCTGATTGGAGATCAGCTCTCAATTGTTAGGAAGCTGACCAGTAACGCTGCCCTTGTTGGCTTCCCAAAACAACTTCCTAGCTCCGTTTTACTGGGTTGGGAGAAAATCCCAGTAAAACCATACCAGCAAAGACCCACTCGCTGTTATAAATGCCAGAAGTATGGTCATCTGGCGCGAAAGTGTCATGCTCGGGAGGTGTGTTCGAGCTGCTGGACACCCGGCCACACTGACGCTGACTGCCAGGCGGCCGCAAAGAAGTGCGCGGCTTGTGGTGGCCCTCACTCCTCCTCCGACCGGCATTGTCCCAAGTGGAGGGAGGAGTGCAGGGTGGCCAGGCTGCGGGCTAAAGAAAAATTGACCTACAAGGAGGCCCTCCTTGCAGTCAAGAATCAAGAAAAGAACAACCAAGACAAAAACAACCAAGACAAGAACAACCAAGACAAGAACAACCAAGATAAGAACAACCAAGACAAGAACAACATTACACTGTACGAGAATATCCTAATAGAAGACCAGAAAGTAGAAGACCAAAAAGAAGAAGACGAAGAACAAGAAGAAGAATGGAAAGTGAAAAGTAAAAGAAGAACCAAGAAAAAAAAGAAGTCCAACTAATCAGCTTCGGCCGAAATAGCCTAATGGCGAACTTCGAACTTCGCAGCACACTCTCTAACCCTCTCTTACCATGAACGGTTACGAGTTTGACAAGGTGGCGCGGATACGTCCGGATAAGCCGACCTGCCCCAAGAAATTAAACCTCCTTTTCTCAAGAAGTTCTTTGAAACTAATGGGATCATGGGGGTTACCAAGGTGGAAAGACTGAAGCTCCATGGAGACATCAAGATCACCTTCGCTGAGAAGGGTATGCGCTTATAACTCGCGGAGATCCCCGACATCAACGGCATCCCAATAAAAATGATTGCCTACAAATGGGACAACCTGAAGCTGGGAGCAGTCTCCCACGCCGAAATTGCCCACATGGACCAAGCAGAGCTGAGCGAACTCCTCAAGGGACAACTGCAAGTTGTCAAGAAGCTGTCCGACACCACTGCTCTCACCACTGCCCTCGTAGGACACCATGTAACCCTACCCAAGGAGGCTCAACTGGCATGGGTAACTGTGCCAGTCAAGCCCTACTGCAGACCGAAACGCTGCTACAAGTGCCAGCACTACGGTCATACCGCTACACTGTCTGCCCTAACATAGTGAAAAAATGCGCTGCCTGTGGCGGCCCACATTCCTCCGCCGATCGGACGTGCCCCAAAAGGGGCATATAGATAAAGTTCTTATAATATCCGAGCAGGATAGGACTCGGAGCAACGGATTCAAGTTGGATAAGTTTAGGTTTAGGAGGGAGATAGGAAGAAACTGGTTCACAAATAGGGTGGTGGACGAGTGGAACAAGCTTAGCAACTTTGTAGTAAGTGCGGGAACTCTGGAAAGTTTCAAAAGGAGGCTAGATAGATTCATGGATGATAGACAGTGGTAATAACTCTCGACAGGAGCTGCCATGAACAGGCTAACCGGCCTATTGCAGTCTCCTTATTTTCTTATGTTCTTAAATGGAAAGAGGAATGCAGGATAGCCAAGGCTCGACTTGACAAGAAACTGAGCTACAAAGAGGCCCTCCTTGCTCTACATGCCTAAGACAAGAAAAAACTAGAAAAAAAGAAAAATCAAGAAAAGACATACGTCACAAAGAATCAAGAACAACACGAGGCCCCAGGAGCAGAAGCCCACGTGGTCAAGCTCACCGCCTCCGACTTCTTCCACACCTACGAAAACCTAAGACACGATGAAGACGAAGAACAGGACCCAAACACGAATGAATGGACACTTCAAGAGAGCAAGAGGAGGAGGAGAGTAAGATTAAAACCAACTTCAAGCTTACAAGAATACCAAGACAGAAGACCAAGACATTTCCTCCAAGCAAGAAAACACCACACCCAATCAAGCAGACCAAGTACTGAGAAATCATTGCCCAACCCAACACGCGCCTGACGCTTGACCTGACGTTCACCTGACTCTGTCCTGCCACCTCCTCGCCGCGTCTAGGCGAGTTGCTGCTGCCTCCAACTTAAACCCAAAATAAAGCAAGCGGTGTTTTGCCACGGCACCTTTCTCTCCTTCCAAAATTCACTTCAATCCTACCTTAGCAACTTTGTAGTAAGCTTAGCAACATTGTAGTAAGTGCTGGAATTCTTGAAAGTTTCAAAAGGAGGCTAGATAGATTCATGGATGATAGAGAGTGAACATAAGAACATAAGAAAATAAGGAGTCTGCAATAGGCCGGTTGGCCTGTGCATGGCAGCTCCTGTCAAGAGTTACTACCACTCTCTATCATCCATGAATCTATCTAGCCTCCTTTTGAAACTTTCCAGAGTTCCTGCACTTACCACAAAGTTGCTAAGCTTGTTCCACTCGTCCACCACCCTATTTGTGAACCAGTTTCTTCCTATCTCCCTCCTAAACCTAAGCTTATCCAACTTGAATCCATTGCTCCGAGTCCTATCCTGCTCGGATATTATAAGAACTTTATCTATATCCCCTTTATTGATTCCTTTCACCCACTTAAGAACATAAGAACATAAGAATGGAGGAAACTGCAGCGGGCCTATTGGCCCATACTGGGCAGTCCCGTTTACACCCAACCCTTATTGCTCATATGAGCATCCAACCTATGTTTGAAGCAATTCAGCGTATTCGAGTTAATGATGATATTTGGTAACTTGTTCCATTCATCCACTACTCTGTTTCCAAACCAGTGTTTACCTATTTCACGCCTAAATCTAAATTTGTCCAATTTAAAACCATTGTTACGAGTTCGCTCCTGGTTGGATAATTTGAGTACCTTTGTAATGTCCCCTTTGTTTAGCCCTGCCTTCCATTTATACACCTCTATCAGGTCGCCCCTCGCTCTACGTCTCTCAAGGGAGTGCAAATTAAGATGCTTTAACCTGTCTCTATACTCAAGGTTCCTGATACCCGGGATTAGTCTTGTCATTCTCCTCTGAATTCTTTCCAAGGATTCTACATCCATTCTGTAATACGGTGACCAGAACTGGACTGCGTAATCCAGGTGTGGTCTCACAAGAGCAAGATACAGTTTTAGGATGACCTCGCTAGTCTTGTAACTAACACTCCTTTGTATGAACCCAAGCACTTTATTAGCCTTGTTTCGAGCAAAAACACATTGTTTACTTGGCTTAAGGTTCCTACTTATCATTACTCCTAAATCTCTCTCGCAGTCGGATTTCTCTATGGCATCGTTGTTCATCTGGTATCTGGTTTCCCTGTTTACATTTCCTATACTGAGTACTTTACATTTGTCAATGTTGAATTTCATCTGCCATTTTTCAGACCATTCGAAAAATTTGTTTAGATCCTCCTGTAGTTTTGCCGAGTCCTCGTCAGATTTGATAACACGTCCTATTTTAGTATCATCAGCAAATTTACTTATGTTGCTGTCTATGCCGATATCTATGTCGATTATGTATATAATAAACAATAATGGTCCAAGTACTGAGCCTTGGGGAACTCCACTTGTGACGTTGCTCCAATGGGACTTAGTGCCGTTAATGCTCACTCGCTGTTTCCTGTCCTGTAACCACGTCCTAATCCATTTAAGGATGTCACCTTTGATGCCATGAGCTTCTACCTTTCTAATTAGTCTTTCGTGGGGTACTCTGTCGAAGGCTTTGCTAAAGTCGAGATATACCACATCATAATTGTGCCCCTCGTCCACTGATTCGAAAACTGATGAAAAGAATGTTAATAGATTAGTTAGGCAAGAACGTCCGCTTGTGAAGCCATGCTGGGAATCATTGATCAATCTGTGCTTCTCCAGGTGATTTCGAATAGAGTTTGAAATGATTGCTTCCAGTAATTTGCCTACTATTGATGTTAGACTGATTGGGCGGTAGTTAGAGGATAGTGATCTATCCCCCTTCTTGAAGATCGGTATTACATTCGCTATCCTCCAGGATTCTGGTACTACACCTGTTTTTAAGGACATGTTAAACAACTTTGCTAAGGGCATACTAAGCTCTTCCTTACATTCCTTTAATACTCTGGCAAATATCTCATCGGGACCAGGTGACTTATTAGGCTTTAGTTTGTCTATTTGCTTACTAACATCGTTACTAGTCACTACTATCTCACTTAATTTGTTTTCTTCACTATCTCTGAATAGAGTCGGTGCCTCGGGTATCATGTTTAAATTTTCGCTGGTGAAAACTGTTGAAAAATATTTATTCAAATTATTGCTCATTTCTCCGTCGTTATCAGTGAGCTCGCCGGAGTCTGACCGTATTGGTCCAATCTTTTCTCGTGTTTTAGTTTGGTACATTTGGTAGAATCCTTTGGGGTTTGTCTTTGCCTCCCTTGCTATCCTTACCTCATTATTCCTCTTTGCTTTCCTTATCTCGGTTTTAACCCTACTCGCCAATACCCTACAATAGTCCCGGAGGTGAATTTCGCCACGATTTATCCTTCTACCTATAGCCTTCCTTTGGCCAATGATGTTCTTTAAATAATTATTTATCCATTTAGGGTCATTGTTGTTTGATCTGAGTTTTTTGTATGGTATGTTCTGCCTTTGTGCATTAAGTAACTCACTATTTAAATTGTCGTGGAACTCGGCAATCTCAGATCTCGTTATCAGGTCGGTGTCATCTGTCAGGTTCACGGCCAAGCGCGACACCCCCTCTCTCAGCTGCCTCTTTAAACTGTCAAAGTTTGCCCTTCTGAAATCTGGTACTTTAGTGGAATTTTCCTTACGTCTGCCCTGAAAATCTAACTGGAATCGAATTTCTTTGTGATCGCTGTTTGCAAGTTCGTTCCCTACCTCGACATTGCTAATGAGGTTTTCTCTGTTTGACAAAACTAAATCCAATATATTATTACCCCGTGTGGGTTCGGTTATATGTTGACTTAGGAAACAGTCCTGGATCGTCTCGAGAAAATCCTCTGATTCTGAGTTTCCCATAAGGTCGGTCCAATCTATTTGGCCAAGGTTAAAGTCGCCTACTATACAGACTTTGTTGTGTATGGAAGCCTTGCGCATTTCATCCCACATAAGTCGCTCATTGACTCTGTCAAGATTGGGGGTCTATATATATCTCCCCGCACTCTTCGTCTTTCTAGGGAATGCAAGTTAAGTTTCTTTAACCTATCCTGATATGGAAGGTTTCTAAGTCCCTAAATCATTTTTGTCATTCTTCGCTGCACCGACTCTAGTGAATTTATATCCATTCTATAATAGGGGCACCAGAACTGAACCGCATAATCGAGGTGCGGCCTAACTAGCGCAAGATATAGTTGCAATAAGACCTCTGCACTCTTGTTACTTACACTTCTAGATATAAAACCCAATACTCTGTTTGACTTATATCGAACATTAACCCACTGTTTTCTAGGCCGTAGGTTCGGGCTTACAAGTACCCCTAGGTCTCTTTCACAAGTCGACTTCTCTAGGTTGATGTTGTTCAGGCTGTATAAATTATAAGTATTTGTTCTTCCATTATTAAGTACGCTGCACTTGCTGGTGTTGAATTTCATTTACCATTTTTCAGACCACCCCTGCAGTTTATTTAGATCCTCCTGTAATGCATTTGCATCCTGCCCTGAATTAATTTGCCGCCCTATTTTGGTGTCATCCGCAAACTTGCTTTTGTCACTGCTGATCCCAGTATCTAAATCGTTTATGTAGATTATGAACAAGAGTGGGCCTAGTACTGACCACTGGGGAACCCCACTGGTTACACGGCCCCACTCAGATTTAACACCATCTACGCGGACCCTCTGCGTTCTATCTGTGAGCCATGATTTTATCCAATTTAAAACTTTCCCCTCGATACCATGAGCCTTAATTTTTCTCAGAAGCCTCTGATGCGGTACTCTGTCAAATGCTTTGCTAAAGTCTAAGTAAATAACATCGTAATTTTCGTCATTATCTACTACCTCGAAGACTTTCCTAAAAAACGTTAGCAGATTTGTTAGACAAGATTTTCCCTTTGTAAACCCATGTTGAGAGTCGTAGAATAATTTGCTTTTCTCTAGATGCGATCGGAAGCTATCTGCTATAATTGATTCAAGAAATTTCCCCACTACTGACGTCAAACTGATCGGCCGGTAATTTGACACTGATGCTCTGTCTCCCTTTTTAAATATGGGTACTACATTCGCCTGTTTCCACAACTCTGGCACAACTCCAGTGTCTAATGATTTTGTAAATAAATTTACGAGGGGTCCGCTAATCTGTTCCCTACACTCTTTTAAGACTCGAGGAAAAATTTCATCCGGCCCTGGGGATTTTGTGTTCTTTAGTTTATTTATCTTCTTAAGAACATCCTCTTTTCTGATGGTGATATTCTTTAATTTTTCTTCTTCCTTTCCCTTAAATGTCAGTTCCACTTCCGGAATTTCATCTCAAATTTCTTCTGTGAAAACTGATAAGAAGTAGCTGTTCAATGCTTTGCTCATGTCTTCACTGCCATTTACCAATTCTCCCCTCCCTGACTTTAAAGGTCCAACTTTGTCCTTGACCTTTGTCCTATATACCTGGAAAAATCCCTTGGGATTCGCCTTGGATTCTCTTGCTATTTTGATTTCATAGTCTCTCTTTGCTTTCCTTACATTTTTCTTAACATTCCTAGATAGTTTATTATACCTGTTGCTGAGCTGCTCCTCCCCTCCCTTTAATTTCTTATATATTCCTTTCTTTATTCCTATGTCATGTAATAACTCTCGACAGGATCTGCCATGCACAGGCCAACCCGCCAATAAGAACATAAGAATGGAGGAAACTGCAGCGGGCCTATTGGCCCATACTGGGCAGTCCTGTTTGCACCCAACCCCCATTGCTCATATAAGCATGCAACCTATGTTTGAAACTATTCAGCGTATTCGAGTTAATGATGATATTTGGTAACTTGTTCCATTCATCCACTACTCTGTTTCCAAACCAGTGTTTACCTATTTCACGCCTAAATCTAAATTTGTCTAATTTAAAACCATTGTTACGAGTTCACTCCTGGTTGGATAGTTTGAGTACCTTTATAATGTCCCCTTTGTGTAGCCATGCCTTCCACTTATACACCTCTATCAGGTCGTCCCTCACTCTACGTCTCTCGAGGGAGTGCAAATTAAGATGCTTTTACCTGTCTTTATACTCAAATTTCCTATTACCCCGGATTAGTCTTGTCATTCTCCTCTGAATTCTTTCCAAGGATTCTATATCCATATTGTAATACGGTGACCAGAACTGAACTACGTAATCCAGGTGTGGTCTGACAAGAGCAAGATACAGTTTTAGGATGACCTCGCTAGTCTTGTAACTAACACTCCTTTGTATGAACCCAATTACTTTATTAGCCTCGTTACGAGCAAAAACACATTGTTTACTTGGCTTAAGGCTCCTACTTATCATTACTCCTAAATCTCTCTCTCAGTCGGATTTCTCTATGGCATCGTTGTTCATCTGGTATCTGGTATCCCTGTTTACATCTCCTATACTGAGTACTTCACATTTGTCGACGTTGAATTTCATCTGCCATTTTTCAGACCATTCGAAAAATTTGTTTTGATATTCCTGTAGTTTTGCAGAGTCCTCGTCAGATTCAATAACACGTCCTATTTTAGTGTCATCAGCAAATTTGCTTATGTTGCTGTCTATGCAGATATCTATGTCGTTTATGTATATAATAAATAATAATGGTCCAAGTACTGAGCCTTGGGGAACTCCACTTGTGACGTTGCTCCAATGGGACTTAGTGCCGTTAATGTTCACTCGCTGTTTCCTGTCCTGCAACCACGCCCTAATCCATTTAAGGATATTACCTTTGATGCCATGTGCTTCTACCACTCTAATTAGTCTTTCATAGGGGACTCTGTCGAAGGCTTTGCTAAATTCGAGATATACCACATCATAATTGTGCCCCTCGTCCACCGATTCGAAAACTGATGAAAAGAATGTTAATAGATTAGTTAGATATGAACGTCTGCTTATGAAGCCATGCTGGGAATCATTGATCAATCAGTGCTTCTCCAGGTGATTTCGAATAGAGTTTGAAATGATTGCTTCCAGTAATTTGCCTACTATTGATGTTAGACTGATTAGGCGGTAGTTAGAGGATAGTAATCTATTCCCCTTCTTGAAAATCGGTATTACATTCGCTATCCTCCAGGATTCTCGGACTGCACCTGTTTTTAAGGACATGTTAAACAATTTTGCTAAGGCCATACCAAGCTCTTCCTTACATTCCTTTAATACTCTGACAAATATCTCATCGGGACCAGGTGACTTATTAGGCTTTAGTTTGTCTATTTGCTTACTAGCTTCGTTACTAGTCACTACTATCTCGCTTAATTTGTTTTCTTCACTATCTCTGAATAGAGTCGGTGCCCCGGGTATCATGTTTAAATTCTCGGTGGTGAAAACTGTTGAAAAATATTTATTCAAATTATTGCTCATTTCTCCGTCGTTATCAGTGAGCTCGCCGGAGTCTGACCGTATTGGTCCAATCTTTTCTCGTGTTTTAGTTTGATACATTTGGTAGAATCCTTTGGGGTTTGTCTTTGCCTCCCTTGCTATCCTTACCTCATTATTCCTCTTTGCTTTCCTTATCTCGGTTTTAACCCTACTCGCCAATACCCTATAATAGTCCCGGAGGTGAATTTCGCCACGATTTATCCTTCTACCTATAGCCTTCCTTTGGCCAATGATGTTCTTTAAATAATTATTTATCCATTTAGGGTCATTGTTGTCTGATCTGAGTTTTTTGTATGGTATGTTCTGCCTCTGTGCATTAAGTAACTCACTATTTAAATTGTCGTGGAACTCGGCAATCTCAGATCTCGTTATCAGGTCGGTGTCATCTGTCAGGTTCACGGCCAAGCGCGACACCCCCTCTCTCAGCTGCCTCTTTAAACTGTCAAAGTTTGCCCTTCTGAAATCTGGTACTTCAGTGGAATTTTCCTTACGTCTGCCCTGAAAATCTAACTGGAATCGAATTTCTTTGTGATCGCTGTTTGCAAGTTCGTTCCCTACCTCGACATTGCTAATGAGGTTTTCTCTGTTTGACAAAACTAAATCCAGTATATTATTACCCCGTGTGGGTTCGGTTATATGTTGACTTAGGAAAACAGTCCTGGATCGTCTCGAGAAAATCCTCTGATTCTGAGTTACCTGTAAGGTCAGTCCAATCTATTTGGCCAAGGTTAAAGTCGCCTACTATACAGACTTTGTTGTGTATGGAAGCCCTGCGCATTTCATCCCAGATAAGTCGCTCATTGACTCTGTCAAGATTGGGAGGTCTATATATTACTCCTGTGATTAATTTTTCCCGACCGTCGCTTAATTCTATCCAAATTGTTTCTGTATTCCTCTCAGTTTTTATTTCCTTATTTATTTCACACTTCAGATTATCCCTAACATAGATTGCTACTCCGCCTCCTTTCCTGCTCTCCGTATCGGTATGGAACAGTTTGTAACCCGCAATTTGGTATTCGACTGGTAATTCACGTGTGTCTAGGTTGATCCATGTTTCAGTGAATGCTATTATATCGATTTTTTCGGTACATACCAAGGCCCTAATATCATCCATTTTGTTTCTACTGTTCGCGTAGTATACATTTAAGTTAGTCGTGTTCTGAATCCTCCCCTTACCGCGTTTAGTTTTAAACTCCCTGTCTAATTTAGTTTTGTCACCATTCCTAACACTATTTCCCTGTAATCTTTCGCTTTGTTTACCCGCTACCACTGCAGTCTCCTCCACCCCCGTGCTCATATGTTCTCCCAGCAGTTTAATGACTCCAATATCTTTTGAACTGCCCCCTCTAGAGCCCCAGCCAGGGTTGCTACTCCATCCCTAGACAGATGCACCCCATCCCTAGCATAAAGGTCCCTTCTGCCGTAAAAGTTGTCCCAGTTGTCAATGAATGGGACTGATATTGACTTGCAATATCTGTCAAGACGGTCGTTGACACCAACTGCCCTTGACAACCATTCACTGCCAACTCTCCTTCTAGGCAAGACACAGCATATGATAGGGATCCCTCCCTTAGTCCTAATACGATCTATAGCTGCCTTGAACTTATCAAGAAGCTCCTAGCTCCTACACCGGCCAATATCATTGCCTCCTGCACTGAGGCAGACAATGATTTTGTTCCCATTACCAGACAAGATATTGTCCATTTTGTCAATTATGTCCCCCACCCCAGCTCCTGACAAACACACCCTCATCCTATTTATGTTTTTACCACAAAAGGCCCTGTCCAAGTACCTTACCTGTGAGTCACCAACAATTAAAGTTTTTATGCCTTCCTTGTCAGTCCTGTCCCTGACTTTACTAACGTCCAATTCGTCTATCAAGGGACTGAACGAGTTGGTACACTTAACTGCTGATGTCATTGTTGACATATCCTTGATGTGTTTCTTCATCACCAGTTTGGCCATCTCTCTCCTTACAACCTTCCACTAGCTTGAATTTTCGTCAGACACTGGCTTTCTTGAATTTTCGTCAGACTCCTTATTTTCTTATGTTCTTATGTATGTTTATCCTTCCCCTGAACCTCCTTCCCCCCTGTCACTAGCATTTAAGTCAATTCAAAGTCGAGGGAATAAAAATAACTACCACACTTGGAGAAATAGCAATAGCCACAGCATATTTACCGCCAAGAAGGAACTACCTACCGGCCCCAGACTTGATAAAACAATTGAACTACAACTGCCCAACATATACAATAGGATATTTAACCCAAGACATCCAATATTCGGTCACGGAAACAGGAACAGTGAAGGCACTGCACTGCATACGACAATGAACAGCTGTCACTACCAAAGCCTGTTCGTAAAATATCACAACTGTAAATTAATGCGAAAATGTGAAAAAAAAATATTTTTCAAGAATATTATAGATTTAAAATTTTCTTTGAAGCTTTCAAGATTGGGGTCCATTTTTCAAGATCTTGATATTTTCTCAAGCAGTGGCATCACTACTACATAGGCAGGTAGATCAGTCATATAACTTTTATCATGTTGACGTCAACAGCTGCGGCAGGTGTCATGGTGCGTGACGGTGGTGGTGGTGAGCGACGACCCAGCCTTCCTCGCCACCTTCGCCGAGTGGTCCCTCAAGGGACACCTCCTGGTGTGGTCGACGAGACTCCTCGCCGTAACTCACCTGCCTCTCCCGGGCCTACGCTACATCCACAGGACCTTTTCCAGGATGAACGCTATGGTCGTCATTGTGAAAGGCGCATATGAGACATTGAAGTATATAGTGCATTGTATTTCAAATTCCCCTTTCTTTTAGATTAACCTAATGAGGTTAATGCCACATTGAGAAATATGGTCACGCGGAAGGAATTTTGATGCTCAGGAAAACTAGTTGCAAAATTTTGCATTAAAAAATGATGGGGTTGAATTAGGAAATCTAATCAGTTACATATTTTTACACCGAAGTAGAAGCATGTTGTGCTGCATTATACCAAAGCATTACTATTACAGTTATTATAGTAACTGTATTATTCACAGGTGCAATGTGTACATACACTTACCATACAGTTCTCCAGAGGACCGAGCGATGCGTCTTGCCTTCTGGACTCCCCAGCGAGGTCTCACCCTCAATACCCACTTGCCGCTTTTCCCTGACAAATACTCCAAGTAAGTACAGTGAGAGGTACTTATTAGAATTGAACCGTCAGTGGCATCACTGATACTTCCGATCGAAACAAAATCTTTAGGGTTCATCAACTGTGAATGAAAAACTTATATATGAAGTGTGGTTGCAATTTGCCAGTAGAATTTATTGTAATAAAATCATTTATCTACAGACAGTTAACACGGAGCTTATATTCCCTCAAACAGTAATAGTCCTGAAGCTGATGAGGTGTTTGTGTGCAAAAGAGTACCATAAATTTCTCTTTGCATTATGAAAATAGACATAGTGAAAGGTCGGAAAAATGCAGGTGGACATGCAATAGCCTGTCACACCGTGAAAAAGTGAGCGTACTGCTGGATCAATACTGTTCACTCGCACAGCTCTAACTTCTTTGCATTTCATCAATAGCCTCCAGAATTAGTCTGAATGTTGCCAATAAGTTGGAAAACAAGTGACTAATGTTTCATAAGAATCCCAATGTTGGTAAGGAAGTTAATCAATGCCCAATCTCAGTTACGGTAATGAAAAGTCACGAATTCTTACGTAGGCGTTTCTTAAGTTATTGATAGCACGATGTATTATAACCAAATAAGAGTCTTCCACCTTGTATAAGTGCATAGGTAATTACAATACAAACATTATTAATTTCTAATTATCTCATTATCTTTATTACTTTATGAGAAATAAGCAAATTAATTGGCAAAGGCATATGTAGTCGAAAATTGGCAATCGGTAAAAGGTTAACACTTTACTAATGTACGTTTGATTATAATTTGATATTGACTGTATTTACTGTGTGCAATGTAGATTTATTGTGACTTAAATGTGTTTTTTTTTAATTTAATAATCAAAATCAGAGCATTCATATTCGACGAAAAGATAATGCAAATTTTGAGAAACTATAATACGAAAGCTAAGGTGCTCCGTTGTTTCCCTTTTCCCGTGTGATTTTATCAATATATATATACTGTATATATATATATATATATATATATATATATATATATATATATATATATATATATATATATATATATGTATATATATATATATATATGTATATATATATATATATATATTTATATATATATATATATGTAATATTCAGAAATTTCAGAGTAATTTCAAATGCCCCGCCACTAGCGATACTGAGCGTTCAAGGTCATCTGAGGGGAGAGAGTGCTGCCTGCTCATAGAGAGAGATTGCGGAACTAGGCCTATATGATATTAAATGTAATTTACAGAATTAATAATGATGAGATTCATGAAGCAAGGGACTATTATTGAATTTGAAATTTTTATTGATCGTTCATCAGTCTGAATAATGTTAAGGGTGTCCCAAGGAGTTATTAGTTAGGCGGAAAATATGTCACGTAGACCTAAGCTAACGCCTTGAGAGGACGGGACGCTGCCTCTCTCTCAGTCGCGGGAAGCATTCACACAGACAAGACGTCCCTGCGCGTCCGTCACAGAAATAGTCACGTGGCCTAGTCACCTGTGCTACGCTATTGCAGTATAACAAGTAAGTCTCATTCGATCTCAGACAGGGTTAGATAGGGCAGTGATAAAGTAAACTAGAGCTAACAGTGAGTTCATTTCAGGGTTTCCGTCAGAATCCACTTGACTGGAGTTGACCGGAGTTGACTGCGAGAGATTGACTGCAGTTTGAGACTGCCGTTGATGATTGAGGGTGGCGATTGTCGCCATTGGACCGATCATTGTAGGCCTGTCACTGGTTAGCGGGGTAGCAAAGGATCTCTTGGGTGAACGAGTGCTCCCGACAACTAAACCGACACGGGACCAGCATCAGCAGTGGGTGATCAGTTCTTACCACTCCGGTGCACATCACCACATGTCCCGAGCAGCTAGTGAAACCCTCTTGCCAACGGGAAGCTAAAGTTTCTCTCAACTGTACAAGGTCTGATTGGCTCACTCCCTTCCGCTTTATGGACGCACTGGGAGTACACTGAGGCTAGCTGAGTAAACTAATGGTCACACACTGAGACCGTGAGTCTAGGTCTCTAGGAGATACCTAGAGGAACATTTTCCCTCCCTTATTACGGGTGTAGCTAATACCATCTCTCAGACTGATATTATCTTGACGTGTGTAATTTTATATTTCTTAAATAATTTTGATAGTAGTGTTTTTTTAATGTTTGTGCCATTAGGTGGAACCAGAGTGATACTGGGGTTTGATTCTTTTAATGCATCTAAATTTTCTCCATAATTCTGATCAGGTATAACCTTTATTCCCCAGAGTAGTGTTTTAAGTTCAAGTTAAGAGGTGCGCATATTGGTGTACCATTATTGATTCTGTTTGTAGTGTTGGAGGGAATATAAGGGTATAAATTTTACAGTGTGTCTCATTCATCCCAGTCACAGACGCTATCCTTCCACGGGTCACGGACAATTCATTTTGTTTAGTAGATTTAAGTGTTCTTGTGCTGGTTCGGGATTTGTCTCAAGGGGCGCTTCCACTGCATTACCATCTATTAAATTTTAATAAACCCCAAATCAAATGAGAAATTAAAGTCCAGTAAATTCCGACCGGTTATATATATATATATATATATATATATATATATATATATATATATATATATATATATATATATATAAATATATATATATATATATATATATATATATATATATATATATATATATATATAAATATATATATATAAATATATATATATATATATATATATATATATATATATATATATATATAAATATATATATATAAATATATATATATATATATATATATATATATATATATATATATATATATATATATATATATATTTTATGAAAATCCACAATGAAAACGTGGATAAGATAAATCTTGACAAAATCACACGGGAAAATGGAAACAACGGAGTACCTTAGCTTTCGTCTTTATTCAAGACGTCTTGAATAAAGACGAAAGCTAAGGTACTCCGTTGTTTCCATTTTCCCGTGTGATTTTGTCAAGATATATATATATATATATATATATATATATAATCAACGACCTCACCAGCAAGGAGTCGAACCCTCGACCTACTGGGTGTGACTAGGGAACGCTTACCGGCTAGGCCACAAGGACACTAAAAGCAGTTCTAGACTCTGTTATATTTCACACAAAGCCTGTTCATCGAGCTGATGGCGCCGTGAACCTCAATGGGAAACTGCCCGTGCCACTTATGTGGTGTCAGTAGCATTTTACCGAATCCAGCTGGTATGAAACGCGAGGTACATATATTTTCTTCATTTTTAGTCCATTTAACACGCGGACTTTGAACATATAATCAACGACCTCACCAGCAAGGAATCGAACCCTCGACCTACTGGGTGTGACTAGGGAACGCTTACCGGCTAGGCCACAAGGACACTAAAAGCAGTTCTAGACTCTGTTATATTTCACACAAAGCCTGTTCATCGAGCTGATGGCGCCGTGAACCTCAATGGGAAACTGCCCGTGCCACTTATGTGGTGTCAGTAGCATTTTACCGAATCCAGCTGGTATGAAACGCGAGGTACATATATTTTCTTCATTTTTAGTCCATTTAACACGCGGACTTTGAACATATAATCAACGACCTCACCAGCAAGGAATCGAACCCTGGATTCGGTAAAATGCTACTGACACCACATAAGTGGCACGGGCAGTTTCCCATTGAGGTTCACGGCGCCATCAGCTCGATGAACAGGCTTTGTGTGAAATATAACAGAGTCTAGAACTGCTTTTAGTGTCCTTGTGGCCTAGCCGGTAAGCGTTCCCTAGTCACACCCAGTAGGTCGAGGGTTCGATTCCTTGCTGGTGAGGTCGTTGATTATATGTTCAAAGTCCGCGTGTTAAATGGGCTAAAAATGAAGAAAATATATATATATATATATAAATATAAACTTCAGCAATGGACTTGTTACGTGGAAAGCGTAGTTTCATAACGAAGTGGAGAACCAGGGAAAACACAAACATCTTGACTAAGTTGGGCTTCTATTAATCGCTAACGTTTCGGAAAAATCATTTTCCATCATAAGAGCCTAGAAAACAAAAGTTTTGAAAAAGTTTAAAAAATACAGGTGATATACAATCAAAATATAACATTTATACGAAAATTTACCTTCGATAAAATATAAAAAAAAAGCAATCCAATTTAAGCCCGACGAAAATGACAAGAGACCTACATACAAAGCTAAAATCAGGAATAAAAAGCAATCCAATTTAAACCCGACGAAAATGACAAGAGACCTACATACAAAGCTAAAATCAGGAATAAAAAGTGTGAAATAAAATATACGTGGGGGGGGAGATTACCTTAATTCAGACGAGCCTTAGTGCGAAAAACACAACAATTCACAGGAAGCCATATCACAAATGGATGGCTTTTCTTTATATTGGTGCGAGGCTTCCATAATGAGGAGGTCCGTCTCACAGTCGCTCTCGCCAAGAACGAAGTTGGATAGGCACATGGAAGTGCTGGGATGGGTGTGAAAGGGATCTGCCCTGTATGGGCCAGTCGGCCTCCTGCAGTATCCCACTTTCTTATGTTCTTATGTTCTTATGAAAACGGGTGGTCATGTTGGTGGTCGTGGTTACGAATAGCTGAATGTGGTGGTTGTGTTATTAAATGGCCTGTTCGAACGGAACGGCCCAAGTGTTCATGGATGCAAGTTATCAAATGTCTTTTAGTTTTACCTATATACAGTATGCTGCCCTACAGCTAGCACACGTAAATTGATAAACAACTGAGGATTGCAGGTGTGTGGGTATGGTGTCTTTAATTTTAAAGAATTTTTTAATTGAACTCTGGGTTTTAAAGATTAGTCTAAGAGAAATTTTATGGAGACTATGAGAGGGAATTCTGCTTCTACTTTGCAAATCAAGTGCAACTGATGGTTGAATAAACTCTACTTCTAGAAAGAAATGATCATTTAATGGCAACCTTTTCTTTATCTCCTGAAAAGCTGTCTGATAAAAAGACAAACATCTAGTTTTGAACTCAGTGATATCACAAGCTTTAAGGTTTTCTTGTTTAAGTAGATCTTCACACTTTTGCCCGAGGTGGATTTCAGATAGAGGTAGAGGGTGATCCAAATTTAAAGGCTCAATCTTGGATACATCACACAAATATTGTGGCTTTATGAAGTTCTGACTAAGAAGTCTTGCAGTTCTTTGGCTCTCTTTCTGTAGTACACCAACCCGATTCTTTTTGCTCTGAAAGAGAGCATTGAGAGAATTAAAGTATCCCAGAATAAACCTCATGAATTCTAAATATGCCTTTGTGAAGGGGTTGTTAAATTCATGCATTATGTGTTCAGCTGAAAGATTTCTATCCTCAATTTGTGCTTGAAAGAACAGCAATTTTAATACTTCCCACTGATCAAGAATGCGAGATATGCAATGCTGCATGGCAAGCCACAGTGTATCAGATGGTCTCAGAATGTGTTGCTTTTCAGCATTCATAAATGTCTGTAATTCTACAAGCAGTGCCTGCCGTTTTATGCTATGCCAAATATAGCTGGAAATATTCCCAATGAAAGCTTCCACACTGGTAGGTAGCTTGAGAGCTGCTTTAATTGCAGCAATGTACATACAATGACAAATACACCTCAACAGTGGGAAACTTCTATCAGCTTCCTGTCTTAATTTTGTCATTAAAGAATTCTGTTCTCCTATCATGACACTAGCATTATCAGCAGCCATTCCTATCATATTGTGTAGGGGAATGCCTTTCTCCTCAAATCATTTTCTGACTGCATTTGCAACTGACTCTGAGGAACAATCTCGTGCATCATGTGAAATAACTGCCAGCAACTGAGTAACAACATCATTTTGGACATGAGAAGACTGTTGAAGCATAATGGACCTTAAATGAATCATAAGAAAAATATGTTTAAAATAGCTTGCTGTTCTTACCTGCAGCCATACATCTATAAACCTTTGTTTCCTGGGAGTTTCCTTTTCTTCTTTATCAAGCTCCCGACGGTAACGTCTTTTCTTTTTGGGTGTAGAGGGGGAATCAGTCATGCTGCCACTATGTTGTCCCGTTAACACAGTCCTAAATAAAGGGGTAACACAGGACATAAGAACATAAGAACATAAGGAGTCTGCAATAGGCCGGTTGGCCTGTGCATGGCAGCTTCTGTCGAGAGTTACTACCACTCTCCATCATCAATGAATCTATCCAGTCTCCTTTTGAAACTTCTAAGCGCTCCAGCACTTACTACAAAGTTGCTAAGCTTGTTCCACTCGCACAGTCATAATATTGTTAATACAGTCCAATTACCAAGGAAGATGGCAGCGTGCTCACATCTAGCCCTGTCCGACTCATGTTTATGTTTACACAGCTGATGCGCTGTCAGCTGCCAAATTCACGAGAAGCATTTTATGTAATGACGGGTGACTATAATTAGTTATCGTCGAGGCAAATTTCTCCTTTTGACAGAGCAGAGAGCAATAGATAATAAAAAAAAATGGATTACCCTTTTTGGACATGTCCCTTTCCGTAGACATCATTTATCTTTTGCTGCAAAATAGATATTACTTATGAGAAAAATTCGTAATTACCCTACGGTTTGCTCTGATTTTGCAAAAATACCCTACCGCCCAACAGACCAGGAAATGAGGCTGAATTACCCTACGGTTGGCAACACTACTACTCTGGAAGCCAGGACTACACCTCTGTTATCCGTGATTGGCTCTCCGGGAAAACCTAGTTGGGGTATAAAGAGGAGGGTGAAAATCTAACATCACGTGGGGACTGTCTCCTCCAGGTTATAGGATGTTTTACCCACATCACGTGGGGACTGTCTCCTCCAGGTTATAGGATGTTTTACACACATCACATGGGGACTGTCTCCTCCAGGTTATAGGATGTTTTACCCACATCACGTGTTGACTGTCTCCTCCAGGTTAAAGGATTTTTTACCCACATCACGTACGGACTGTCTCCTCCAGGCTATAGGATGTTTTACCAGCATCACGTGGGGACTGTCTCCTCCAGGTTATAGGATGTTTTACCCACATCATGTGGGGACTGTCTCCTCCAGGTTAAAGGATGTTCTACCCACATCACGTGGGGACTGTCTCCTCCACGTTATAGGATGTTTTACCCACATCACGTGGGGACTGTCTCCTCCAGGTTATAGGATGTTTTTCCCACATCACGTGGGGACTGTCTCCTCCAGGTTATAGGATGTTTTACCCACATCACGTGGGGACTGTCTCCTCCACGTTATAGGATGTTATACCCACATCACGTGGGGACTGTCTCCTCCAGGTTATAGGATGTTTTACCCACATCACGTGGGGACTGTCTCCTCCACGTTATAGGATGTCATACCCACATCACGTGGGGACTGTCTCCTCCAGGTTATAGGATGTTTTACCCACATCACGTGGGGACTGTCTCCTCCAGGTTATAGGATGTTTTACCCACATCACGTGGGGACTGTCTCTTCCAGGTTATAGGATGTTTTACCCACATCACATGGGGACTGTCTCCTCTAGGTTAAAGGATGTTTTACCCACATCACGTGGGGACTGTCTCCTCCAGGTTAAAGGATGCTTTTCCCACATCACGTGGGGATTGTCTCCTCCAGGTTATAGGATGTTTTACCCACATCACGTGGGGACTGTCTCCTCCAGGTTATAGGATGTTTTACACACATCACATGGGGACTGTCTCCTCCAGGTTATAGGATGTTTTACCCACATCACGTGTTGACTGTCTCCTCCAGGTTAAAGGATTTTTTACCCACATCACGTACGGACTGTCTCCTCCAGGCTATAGGATGTTTTACCCGCATCACGTGGGGACTGTCTCCTCCAGGTTATAGGATGTTTTACCCACATCATGTGGGGACTGTCTCCTCCAGGTTAAAGGATGTTCTACCCACATCACGTGGGGACTGTCTCCTCCACGTTATAGGATGTTTTACCCACATCACGTGGGGACTGTCTCCTCCAGGTTATAGGATGTTTTTCCCACATCACGTGGGGACTGTCTCCTCCAGGTTATAGGATGTTTTACCCACATCACGTGGGGACTGTCTCCTCCACGTTATAGGATGTTATACCCACATCACGTGGGGACTGTCTCCTCCAGGTTATAGGATGTTTTACCCACATCACATGGGGACTGTCTCCTCCAGGTTATAGGATGTTTTACCCACATCACGTGGGGACTGTCTCCTCCACGTTATAGGATGTTATACCCACATCACGTGGGGACTGTCTCCTCCAGGTTATAGGATGTTTTACCCACATCACGTGGGGACTGTCTCCTCCAGGTTATAGGATGTTTTACCCACATCACGTGGGGACTGTCTCCTCCAGGTTATAGGATGTTTTACCCACATCACGTGGGGACTGTCTCCTCCAGGTTAAAGGATGCTTTTCCCACATCACGTGGGGATTGTCTCCTCCAGGATATAGTATGTTTTACCCACATCACGTGGGGACTGTCTCCTCTAGGTTATAGGATGTTTTACCCACATCACGTGGGGACTGTCTCCTCTAGGTTATAGGGTGTTTTACCCACATCACGTGTGGACTGTCTCCTCCAGGTTATAGGATGTTTTACCCACATCACGTGGGGACTGTCTCCTCCAGGTTATAGGATGTTTTACCCACGTCACGTGGGGACTGTCTCCTCCAGGTTATAGGATGTTTTAACACATCACGTGGGGACTGTCTCCTCTAGGTTATAGGATGTTTTACCCACATCGCGTGGGGACTGTCTCCTCCAGGTTATAGGATGTTTTACCCACATCACGTGGGGACTGTCTCCTCCAGGTTATAGGATGTTTTACCCACATCACGTGGGGACTGTCTCCTCCAGGTTATAGGATGTTTTACACACATCACATGGGGACTGTCTCCTCCAGGTTATAGGATGTTTTACCCACATCACGTGTGGACTGTCTCCTCCAGGTTAAAGGATTTTTTACCCACATCACGTACGGACTGTCTCCTCCAGGCTATAGGATGTTTTACCCGCATCACGTGGGGACTGTCTCCTCCAGGTTATAGGATGTTTTACCCACATCATGTGGGGACTGTCTCCTCCAGGTTAAAGGATGTTCTACCCACATCACGTGGGGACTGTCTCCTCCACGTTATAGGATGTTTTACCCACATCACGTGGGGACTGTCTCCTCCAGGTTATAGGATGTTTTTCCCACATCACGTGGGGACTGTCTCCTCCAGGTTATAGGATGTTTTACCCACATCACGTGGGGACTGTCTCCTCCACGTTATAGGATGTTATACCCACATCACGTGGGGACTGTCTCCTCCAGGTTATAGGATGTTTTACCCACATCACATGGGGACTGTCTCCTCCAGGTTATAGGATGTTTTACCCACATCACGTGGGGACTGTCTCCTCCACGTTATAGGATGTTATACCCACATCACGTGGGGACTGTCTCCTCCAGGTTATAGGATGTTTTACCCACATCACGTGGGGACTGTCTCCTCTAGGTTATAGGATGTTTTACCCACATCACGTGTGGACTGTCTCCTCCAGGTTATAGGATGTTTTACCCACATCACGTGGGGACTGTCTCCTCTAGGTTATAGGGTGTTTTACCTAGATATGGTTTATCAATTATAGTTCCTTTACAATATTGTTATTAATTATATGTCCTGAATATGGTAGATTCACTAACCAAATGTCAATGGTTCCTGTAATTGAGAGTTAGTGATGTCGACTTCGGTGAACATTTATTGTAATTACGTTGACCAAATTGTGGATAATGCTAGCCTTTTTAATGAGTGTGGTGTGATTATGTTTTGTGTAAGGTTTTGTAATGGTCAAACACCATGACGAATGTCAACTCAGAGATCTCATGAATGAATCATTCAGATATCGAACGTGATATTAGCTGATAAGACTACAGATATCTTCACTAGGTCGAATGGAGGTGAGCATAGAAACACCCAGTGGAATATCTCCCAGCGTCAACAATAGCATCTTAATTAAAAGTAAAACTTAATGTCTCCTAGTCTTGGGCAATATCCTGTCGGCCTGGTGATTTTATATTGTCTACCTATTTCAGCACTTATGCCTTTGTTGACTGGCGACTATCATGCGTAACCACTGGTCCATACTAGCATATCATTGAATCCCTACGTGGATAAAGTAGCTTACATGTTCTTATAGCGTGTCTCCCCCACGCAACGACACACATGTCCCAGGTTGGCCAAAGCTAACAAGAGTATATGAGTAAACATTACTTCGAATGGGATGCAATACTGTGTGCTTGGTTTATCCCAACCTAAACTAGTATAATTATACCCACATACTGAGTATTCCTTATTACACGAGACAGCATACTGGTGCTCTGATGCTCTCCCTTTCCTCTTCCTGCTCACTCCACATCATCTCATAAGAGTGCTATCGTCCAGTAGACAGAATATATAAACAACTGAAGCTGTGTTTCGTGTTGTTGTAAGCTATAATATAAACATCCATCCAATATGTGGAACTGCTTAGCAATCATAGTTTTTGTGTTATTTTATAATTATGTGCTTGGCAATTTTGGATTGCTCTATTGTTACATTACATTAATATTACATTACTTATAGCTGTAATAGAATGTATCTGTTACTTAGTGTGTGAGGAAAGTCAACCCATCGGAGACGGGGGGGGGGGGGGGGGTAGGAGAGGGAACACTGTAATATTTTGTTTATTTATTTATTGTCTCACAACATTTGGTCAGTAATACATGATAATATAGGTATAATTAACCACACCGCTAACAGGCACAGACTTACTAATTTCCGATACTACATTATTCTCTTTATTACGCATTGATAGTTTGCTTAATAAATGCTGGGGTGTAGCTGGAGACGCTTTACCTCGCCCCCTCCCATCCCTATGCTAACCTTCCACTCCGTCCCTCCTCACCCGCTCCCCTCTACTAGCCTGTCACCCTCCTCACACACCGGCCCCCGGTCCGCCACTCCACGTCACGAGTGACTGCTTCGGATGAGGGTTCATACTCCCGTGGTTCACAACTCTCGGAGATTAGGATTGACAACAGGAAACATTGACATTTGGGTCGTGAATCTACTACATTCAGGACATATACCTAATAACAATAAGGTAAAGGAACTATATTATAGATATTTGAGAGTCCATATCTGGGTAAAACACCCTATAAATTGAGGGAGTGAATATTTCGGACGTGGGTTGATACTCTCGTGGTTCACGACTCCGAGACTAGGAATGACAACGCTGACTGTAGCAAGTGGATGTGTGAGAGGGTGTACATTAATATATGAGGGGAAGGGGTATTACTAGGGTATTACTAGATTAGATAGACTTTATGACTAGGCTGTCGGAATTTTATATGTATATATATATATATATATATATATATATATATATATATATATATATATATATATATATATATATATATATATATATTTTTTTTTTTTTTTTTTTTTTTTGCGGGGGGGGGGGTGATAATTTTTGACGCCCGGTGACTATTGTTCTGCAGCCCTGTGGATTGGGACTGCCTCATCTGATCTCTTCAAATCGATACAAGAGAGCCAATGTGCTATATCACAATTCTGGATCTACTTTAATTCATTTGATAGTTCTAACAAATGAAATTTTGTCTTTTACTTTTTCTTAATCTATAATCATTAATCATTCATCTACTATACAGTATATTGGAAATTATAACAATATCAATTTACTGGGAAATTTACGTGGTTATTACATTTCAGTGTTATGGGGTAAGTTACAGTGATTTAAGACTTCCAAACTATTTCACAGGGCTTAATAACCATTCTACTGGTTCATAGTTACAATACTTTAGGTTAGTTAACATTTCAAAATAACTTCATCATTCACAATATTTTGATATGTTGTTACAAATAAATGCTGATTTCAGCCTTACTTCCCATTCTCTCTTCACTTACTAATATTTACAAAGAGGTAACTAAATTAGTTCGTTACATAGTTTTATTTCATCAAGAAAATTCACTTTTGTTATAAATTTAATTAAAACTAAATCAGTTACATTACACTCTCTCACCCTTCTCTGTAGATTCCTTAACCGACCAACGCTTGTCGTGGCAACAGAGGAGGTCCACGTCCAGAGAAATGCTAATGGTCGCAAGAGTAACATCCTGGAGTACCTATCACAAGGCCTTAATTTTACGTGAGCTGAGAGTTAATGGGTGTAGAAGTTATGGGTAGAGAGTGCTGGAGTGTTATGGCTGATGGGTGAGGGAGTGGGAAGGTGTGGGTGGTGAGTTATGGGTGGAGAGCGATAGGTAGCAGGTGACACGTGGAAAGTTCTGGGTGGAGGCTATTGGATTGATGGATATCGTTTTGAAGGGTGTTGAGTGCTAAGTGGGTAGTGCTGAATTGATGGATATCGCAACTATGTGTGAAGAGTAGTAGTTGAAGATTGCCTGACTGATGAATTCAGAGAGCTGGATTGATGGAGGAAAATGCCGGGTAGAGAACGCTATGTAGAGAATGTTGGGTGGAAAATATTTGATGGGAATCTTGGGTTGAGAATCCTGGGTGGAAAGTGCTGGATAGAAAGTGTTGAGTGGAGAGTGCTGAGTAGAGAGTGCTGAGTGGAGAGTGCTGAGTGGAGAATGCTGAGTGGAGAGTGCTGAGTAGAGAGTGCTGAGTGGAGAGTGCTGAGTAGAGAGTGCTGAGTGGAGAGTGCTGAGTGGAGAGTGCTGAGTGGAGAGTGCTGAGTAGAGAGTGCTGAGTGGAGAGTGCTGAGTAGAGAGTGAGGAAGGGTGGATCTCAATGAATGAATTACCCCTAGTTAGTCGACAATAGTACACTCTAGATATAGATAGACTTTTACTTTAATACTCAATATTGATCTTGTGTTCAAGCCATTTTTGCATATCATCTGTGAATATGTTCAAAAGAAGCATCATTTCCCTACCGTAGGTACAAGTACGTGCACCCTGCTGATGGGACGTTTGGTTCTGAACAAGATGACGGGTCGTGGTCGGGAATGGTAGGCATGGTGAGCAGAGAGGTAAGTGGTATGAAGCGTCAACAGTAAACAAGGTGAGAGTTTCTTGCCGGGTATGCTCGTATGTTTGGTGATCAGGTTATGAGCTAGTTGATAACTTTTAGGAATCGTTGTAAGGCTGTTCTTCGTCGGGCCAAGCGGAATTTTATAAAACAGAAATACCGATGTCCTGACTAATTCTTCCTATAGTAATTCCTTCTGGTCTTTAACCAAAATCATCTGTAATAACTTCTACACTCCCTCTTTTCCTCCTCTCTTCCGACCTGATAAATCTATAGCTAACTCTTTGTCACCTGACTCTCCTCTAACTCCACCTGAGACGATTCCAACTCTATTCCTCCTACACCTGCACCTCCTACTGAACCAATGCACTTTCCTATAATTCCCACTCTTAGGGTTGCTGGTGTGTTATCCATTTTGGATGTGAGTAAGGCGCATGGACCGGACGGAATACCCCCTCGTGTTTTGAGAGAATAGGCTGAAGTTCTGGCCCTTGTGCTTGCTCGCCTCTTTCGCCTTTGCCTCACAACCCAAACTTTTTCTTCTTCTTGGAAGCATGCCTCGGTTCAGCCCATCCCGAAGAAGGGCGACCAACGGGAAGCTGAAGATGAAGATGAGCCTCGAACCTCATCTTCAGCTTCCCGTTCTTCGTTTTCTTCCTTTTCTGTTTCTGTCCATTTCCCTTCATCATCATCATCGTCTCCCTCCGCATCCTCCACAGGTCGTGGACTCTCATTTTCACCCTGATTTCAGAGATAGTGGGGACAGTGGCCTTCCTATACACATCCAGTACCTTCTCAGTCACCTTGTTGGTGGCATCCATATAATCAAAAGCATTTGTTCTTCTCCTTAACCTCTCGTTTTCTGCTTCATAAGCCAGGGCACTTCCAACTTCCTTGTTCAGAGGCAACTTGTTAGATGGCAGAGGCATCCGAACCCCGAACACCTTATCGTTACCCTGGCGCAGCTGAGTGTTGCTAATCTTAGGACGACCCATATTGGTGGCGGCCCTTTGAACTAACTGCAAAACAACACAGAAAAAACAACTTTCAGCACTTCAATATCACCACCTATTGAACAATATTTTATTCAAAAGTACGGACTGAGATTTTGTCCTTAACTGTCCAAGTCAAGCTACTTGGGCTGAATTCGTTGATCAGTCCTGGGACGAATATTACCAACGGCGTGAATAGATTCCGTGGAATAAATTCAGGGCATTCCCGTCCAGGGAGCCTCAACAAACTCTGTAAATATTGCCATTGGCCTGCCATTGGCACATATACGGAGTTTGGTAATGTTCCATGAGCGGGAATGTCCTGAATTCATTCCACGGAATCTATCCACGCCGTTGGTAATATTGGGCCCTGGTTTTCGAAATATACGTATGTGGTGACTTGCAGCAAAAATATCGGCATAATTTGTAGCGCATTGAGTTGTAAAACAATAGCATATTATGAACCAGTGTACACAGTAGTCGAATAATCCAATTCAATAACTTGATTTTAACAGGTTGTGCCACATTGCCAGTCCCTTTATTATTTACAGTTTTTTCGCATTTTTCATGCCAAACCCAAAAGTATCCACAAACCTTCTAATGCAATGATGTAAAAAACTCAAACATATTCGGAATTAGCGTGGCCGATAGACAAATAATCCAACCCAAGCAATTAGATTTTGAAAACTTTTGCAAAACTGTCACTCCCTACTGTTGAGCCATTGCTCAGTGAGTTACACCCCTAATGCTATGAAAATTAACAAGTCCTGTTGCAGTAAAAAAACAAAACAATAGCTTGCGCCAGTCAACGGGAGCCTTGAACATGGGTCGAGACGTGACAAGTGACGCACTGCCAAAGGGATGATACCGATTCACCTCTTCCTGAATCACTCATATCCACGTCTACATTATTCTATTATACATTGTACTAATATTTAAATTCGCATTGTTTAATGTCATGAGAACAGTAAAAAGTGGGTTTAGTTGGTGAAGTTCGGCTGGTGGTTAGCGAGCAGTTGCAGGGTGGTGTGGGAGGATTAAGTGATGCACGGCCGTGGGAAGTTGGAACACGCACGTCTCCCTATATAACTCATTCCATAATCTTATTTGATTATGCATTCTTACTCTACTGTTATTGCATTCTTATTATTACAATGTCAAAAGATTGGTAAAAATGGATGTCGATGGTGGTGGCTAATATAAGACAAATGTGTTATGATACGTTTCATTATCCTTATATTTGTAACTCTTCATTTTTTTATATAATTACATACGGTAGATCTCCCACCAATCACATTTCAGGACTCAATCATTTTGCCAAATTCTAAATTAGATATGCTAGGCCTCACCACTTCTCTAATATGTCATGGAAGTCACACATCCAAAACATTGTTAAAGCTGCCTCCCGAAAGCTGGGAATATATATATATATATATATAATATATATATATATATATATATATATATATATATATATATATATATATATATATATATATATATATATATATATAATAATTTATTTTTTTACTGCTAGTAATTGATGGGTTTCTATAACAGGAGGCAGACTTCTCGACTGGACCGTTCAGTCTATCAGCCAGCCGGGCTGAGGTAGTGGACTTCACCTGGCCAGTATCTATATCATACTCAAGAATCGTAGCTGGACTCGGACGGCCAGAGCTGGACCCATGGGGCTTCCTGCTGCCCCTGGCACCACTGGTCTGGGCGTTCATCCTGGCGTCGTTACTGCTGCTGCCTGCGGCCATGTTCATCTTGTCTTTGTGTTGCTCTATGAAAGATACTGACCAATGGGTATGGGTGACGGATGGCTTCACCTTGCTCCGCATATTATTACAACAAGGTTAGTTAAACCAAAAAACTATATATCTATCTATCTAGCAATCTATCTATCTATATATATATATATATTTCATTAGCCCAATAAAGCACGCGGACTTCTACATACAATCAACACCTCAACCCGCCAGGATTCGAACCCACGGCCCACAAGCCTATGACTGTGACCGGGGAACGCTAACCGCTGGACCACCAGGATGCTAAAAGCAGTCCTAGACTTTGTTATATTTCACACAAAGCCTGTTCAACGAGCTTATGGCGTCGTGAACCTCTAATGGGGACCACCCGCACCACTTAGGTGGTCAGAGTAACGTTTTACCAAATCCGGCTTCGAAACACGAGGATCCATATATATTTCATTAGCCCAATAAAGCACGCGGACTTCTACATACAATCAACACCTCAACCCGCCAGGATTCGAACCCACGGCCCACAAGCCTATGACTGTGACCGGGGAACGCTAACCGCTGGACCACCAGGATGCTAAAAGCAGTCCTAGACTTTGTTATATTTCACACAAAGCCTGTTCAACGAGCTTATGGCGCCGTGAACCTCTAATGGGGACCACCCGCGTGCTTTATTGGGCTAATGAAATATATATGGATCCTCGTGTTTCGAAGCCGGATTTGGTAAAACGTTACTCTGACCACCTAAGTGGTGCGGGTGGTCCCCATTAGAGGTTCACGGCGCCATAAGCTCGTTGAACAGGCTTTGTGTGAAATATAACAAAGTCTAGGACTGCTTTTAGCATCCTGGTGGTCCAGCGGTTAGCGTTCCCCGGTCACAGTCATAGGCTTGTGGGCCGTGGGTTCGAATCCTGGCGGGTTGAGGTGTTGATTGTATATATATATATATATATATATATATATATATATATATATATATACGTATATATATATATATATATATATATATAACAAAGAAGTATGTGTGTTTGTGTGTCCTCACTAGAATCTCGGAAACTACTTTACCGATCTGTAGTGATGATGATAGATGGTGTTATATGTAGTGATGATGGATGATGTTATATGTAGTGATGATGGATGATGTTATATGTAGTGATGATGGATGATGTTATATGTAGTGATGATGGGTGGTGTTATATGTAGTGATGATGGATGGTGTTATAAGTAGTGATGATGAATGTTGTTATATGTAGTGATGATGTATGGTGTTATATGTAGTGATGATGGGTGGTGTTATATGTAGTGATGATAAATGATGTTATATGTAGTGATAAGAACATAAGAAAGTAAGGAGTCTGCAATAGGCCGGTTTGCCTGTGCATGGCAGCTCCTGTTGAGAGTTACTACCACTCTCTATCATCCATGTATCTATCCAGTCTCCTTTTGAAACTTTCCAGCGTTCCAGCACTTACTACAAAGTTGCTAAGCTTGTTCCACTCGTCCACCACCCTATTTGTGACCCAGTTCCTTCTTATCTCTCCCCTAAACCTAAACTTATCCAACTTAAATCCGTTGCTCCGAGTCCTATCCTGCTCGGATATTATAAGAACTTTATATATATCCCCTTTATTGATTCCTTTCACCCACTTAAATACTTCTATCATATCTCCCCACATTCTTCGTCTTTCTAGGGAGTGCAAGTTTAGTTTCTTTAACCTGTCCTGATATGGAAGGTTTCTAAGTCCCGGAATCATTTTCGTCATTCGTCGCTGCACCGACTCTAGTGAATTGATATCCATTCTATAATAAGGGCACCAGAACTGAACCGCATAATCGAGGTGCGGCTTGACTAGCGCAAGATATAGTTGCAATAAGACGTCTGCACTCTTATTACTTACACTTCCAGATATAAAACCCAATACTCTGTTTGCCTTATTTCGAACATTAACGCACTGTTTTCTAGGCCGTAGGTCCGGGCTTACAAGTACCCCTAGGTCTCTTTCACAAGTTCACTTCTCTAGATTGACAGTATTTGTTCTTCCAATATTAAGTACGCTGCACTTGCTGGTGTTGAATTTCATTTGCCATTTTTCAGACCACCCCTGCAGTTTATTTAGATCCTCCTGTAATGCATTTGCATCCTGCCCTGAATTAATCTGCCGCCCTATTTTGGTGTCATCCGCAAACTTGCTTTTGTCACTGCTGATCCCAGTATCTAGATCGTTTATGCAGATTATGAACAAGAGTGGGCCTAGTACTGACCCCTGGGGAACCCCACTGGTTACACGGCCCCACTCAGAATTAACACCATCTACGCTGACCCTCTATGTTCTATCGGTGAGCCATGATTTTATTCAATTTAAAACTTTCCCCTCGATACCATGAGCCGTAATTTTTCTCAGAGGCCTCTGATGCGGTACTCTGTCAAATGTTTTGTTAAAGTGTAAGTAAATAACATCGTAATTTTCGTCATTATCTACTACCTCGAAGACTTTCCTAAAAAAGTGTTAGACCTGATCCGGTGAAAGTGAAAGCGATCTCAGAGATGCCACCTCCCACCACAGCCAGGGGTGTGAAACAGTTCCTCGGCGCCGTCAACTTTTTCAGACGTCACATCCCTCACTTTTCAGAGGTGGTCCTTCCCCTTATGAAACTTACGAAGAAGTCGGTTCAGTTTAAATGGTCCTGGGAGGCAGATAAAGCTTTTAACCATCTCAAGGACCGATTGAAGTCGGCAACAATGTTGTTACTGCCAGACTTCACGCAGCCGTTTTACGTGCACACTGACGTTTCTGACGAAGCACTGGGAGCCTGTCTTATGCAAGGTGGTGAAGATAACCCCACCCCTATTGCTTATTTTTCACAGAAATTGAGTGGAGCTGCCCTCCGCTACTCCACAACTGAGAAAGAAGCCTTGGCTATTGTCAAGGCCGTAAGTTCCTTTGATGCTTACCTATTTGGTAGACACTTCTATGTCATCACTGATCACCGTCCTTTAATGTATATATTCCAAGGTAAAACTCCTAATGCACGGGTAGCACGCTGGGCAGTCTTTTTAAATGCATATTACTTCTCCATTTTGCATAAGCCAGGCAAGAACCACGTCGTGCCAGACGCACTGAGCCGTAATGTATTACCTATAAATGATGTCGGGAATCCTAGCAGCATTACTCAACCCATTTTTGGTGACCTCTCACCTAATCAGGAGCGACAACGTCAACTTGAAGACCCACAGTGGGGTCCGGTCATTGTGTTCCTTGAGGGGGGTCCGCTCCCCAAGAAGGTCAACAAAGCTTCACTTTTTGATTTCAGTCTTTTAAACGGAGTCCTGTATCTTGTTACTACGAGACACGATGACGAGCAACCCACAGAACTCGTAGTCGTCTCCGTATCCTTGGAAAACTCGGCCCTAGAAGCAGCTCACTCTTCCCAATTCGCAGCCCACCCGGGTGAATGTCGCACATATGCACGTGCACGCTCTATGTTTTTCATGCCCAATCTAGCGCGGAAAGTTGGGGCATTTGTCAAAGGATGTCTGCCATGTCAGTTAAGGAAGGGTACCCCAAAGAGACAGGGAGAGCTGCAGGAGTTCCCACCAGCCTCTCAGCCCTTGGAACGGGTATCGATCGATCTAACTGACATGACAATACGTTCACATCGGGGAAACAGATACGTTGTTTCCATCGTCGATCACAATTCACGTTTTGCGACCTATATACCCATCCCCGATAAACGCGCAGAGACAGTGTGTGAAGCCCTGTTACAATACGTTGGTACTCATGGATGTCCCCGGGTCATCGTCAGTGATCGAGGGACAGAGTTTACATCTAGCATCTTTCAGAAGGCATGCGACTTGCTGAGGGCTAAGTCAAATCTCACCACTAGTTACCACCCACAAGCTAATGCCATGGTTGACCGTTCCCACCGCACATTGAAAGACCACTTGTCGTTTTTGGTAAATAACCAGTGCGGCGGATGGGACGATCAGCTACCTCTTGCACAACTGGCCATGAACACCGCAATTAATACCACCCTGCATAACACTCCTTACTTTCTTGCACTTTGGTAGGGACCCAAATCTCCCTGCTAGTGTCATCAACCCCCCACCCCTATGCTATGGCGAGGCCTACCCTTCTATCTTGCAAAACAGGTTACAAACGGTCTTTACTCAGGTTCAGGAACTAAACAGGAAAGGTCACTTACACAACGCCACCTACTATAACCTCAGAGTCACCCCTCCCAACATTACTATAGGCGCCCTGGTATTCCTAACTAACGAATCATCCACCCCCGACACCCCCTCTAAGTTGCAACAAAAATGGCAAGGCCCATATAGAGTAACCGCCCAACCCAGCAAAGTAAACTTCACTATTTCCCCGCTTTGCCAGGGGGGACGCCACGAAACTGTGCATGTGAATAGATTGAAGCTGGCAACCGTCGACGATGACGTATTAAACAAATTAGGCCTCACCAATCAGCCCCCTCTAGGAGTAACATTCCCCTCCCAACACCTTATCCCTCCACCAGCAGCTGACCATCCCCCTCAGAACAATGAGGGGCCTCACACCCCAAGTAATAATCAGATAATTCCCCAACCCACTACCCCACTTGTACCAGTAATACCTGATCAGATAAGGGTTCATAGATATAACACTAGATCACAGAACATAATTCAAAGTAACGAGTTTAAGAGGCCCTTCTAATTGTTGATTCTCCATCCCGGGATCTTGGCCTTCTGCCAAGTTACAGAGTCAGCACTGCCCTTGCTCTTCACGAGCCTGGGCGAGGTTTCTCTGACCACACAAATTCAGAGATGACACCACTACAACCGCAGCTGACCCCCCACCAGACGAGCTGAGACCAACGCATCCTTACTCATAATGGATGCCCGACGTGAGCGGGACACGCAGCGGTCAACCCCGCGGCGGATATGGGTTACGCCTTGTTTACTGCTGGCCCTCTTCCGGTTGGAGACACTGGGCTGAGTCTCGTCCCTCGCCTACAGAGCGACGAGACACGCACCGAGGCTACAGTCTTACAGCCCACTATACCGACAGACAACATCGACGGGTCCCATCACCCTGAGCAGCCACGCCATGCAGGACCAGCGCAGCAACTAGCTCCAGGCAGGAAATCAGGTCGCCCCCTTGGAACCCGGGAGCGAGCCCCGAAACCCCGGCCTGCAACTACAGTAGCAACAATCAACTAGAGGTCCAAGCGGCGATGCAGACGACAGCTCCCTACGTTCCAGGACCCGTCAACTGGTCCCACTCACTTCCACTCCTGGAATGAAACCACTAGGTACCGGACAAGTAATGGCCGACCCCGGCCCCACCCGGGATCTACCTCGCCCGTGTTTACCACACCATTGGGAACGCAACAAAATTGACCTGACTACAAGCAGAGGAAAAGACAAACAAACCCTGGTGAGCCCACCCAGGGGGGGATCCACCACTGCGAGGGCGTGGGACAGGACGGTCAAGGGTCTCGCCGACACTCACATACGGAGGGCGAGCCCTCGTCCTCGGACCCTGCCCCACAAGCCATCCAGAGAGATGACACCCCAAGCAGTGGACCGGCTTTAATCCCGGCCGGAAGGGCGGAAACTCAGATGGGAGTGAAAAAAAAAATTATCTGGAACACGTCAGGAATTGCCGCTCCACACAGAAGAAGTTCAAGTGGAGGAAGTGGGGCAAGCGAGACACACCGTGGCAGACCACCGGACGGGACGGGAAACGCCAACCACTGTATCTACTGCGTCGCCCACCCTGATGCCGGACAACGACTGGTGGAGGTGATGATGGACCATGCACCACCCTGGACCTCGACGAATGCTGCGAGTTTTTTTTTTTTTGCTATTGTATCTTGTTAATAATTTCTGCTGCCTTTTTTAGTATGTATAAATAATTTATTCTTGTTTTTCTGTTCACAGCTGTATTGTACCCGAATCACCCCCCCCCCCCCCGTTTTTTCTGCGGCCTTGTACCTCATTATTATATATGTTGTGTGTGCTGCCCTGGGCAATAGTTTAACAGCTGAAGCAACGAGTATGTAATCTGTTCCAGGCTTAAAGATACTAACGCTAGGGAACCTAAGCAGAAGTGCGCCAGGGCAAGCAACACCATTACATAACCTTTCAAACCTCTGACTGTGTGCTCTCATCTAACTTCCTGAAGTTACACTCTCCGACAAGCACCTGCTTACGCGCTCTCTTTCCCCTCCTCATCTTCATCCATCTTTTTTTTCCATATCTTTAGTTAGCCGCTTAATTTTTTAAATTTGATCAGACTACGCACCTCAGTAGCTATTTTTCTCAGGATGTGCACTCGCTATTGTCATCTACTGTAGACATCGAGTACTTCTGGCATAGAAGCTTTGATCTTGGCGGGAGGTATAGTAAAGCTTTGTCAGATCAAACTAAGCCAGATTGTGAGATTGTATTAATCGCCTCAGGGACTATCTTAGATACTACACTTGATATTGCTGTCTATGTGTGTTATCAGTTCTCTGTGATGGAAGCTTTGGTCTTGGCGGGAGGTGTAATGATTGAATATCAGACCAAAGCTTACAGCCCAGAGTTACATCACACATAACAGCAAGTACAGTACAGACCGCGTGGTACCCTAACACCACAGGTTGACACACCGCAGGTCAAGACCTGACCCCGGCCTAAGTACTTGCGTAACCCTACGATATAACCGTGTTAAGGAAACCACACCAGGCCAAGACCCACCCGGGCGGTAATAATTACAAAGCACTATTGTCCTGCGACATGACCTCACCTGGGCAATCACTTGTCCAGACCTGATCCAAGGGAGATCAAGGACCCACTAATCTGCCAGCACCCCTATTACCCAACCCAACAACCCGGTCACGACACACCCACTTAAGTAGGAGAGGTCACGCCTCCGGCTCCTCCAATATATAGGGGCTGGAGCTCTTCTCACCCAGAGTCTGATAACCAAGGAGGACCAGCAACCACGTCCCCTGTCCCGCTCATCAAAGAAGTCCATCACTAAAGGCAACGACGTCTCCGCCGGGTCCATCGACAGAGTGCTGTCAATTCAACGTATAACAGTAAGTGTAGGCGGTAGAAGTGCAGTGATCCCGAACCTTCCAACTATCGACTTAGTGAAGTGCCCATTAATTCCCCCTTAGCAACTTGTAAAATGAAACTGTAACACGCAGTTGTGTTTTACATACTACAATTTTACTAAGCTTGTGTTAATATACGTAGTTACCCCCCACACCCTCGAGACACGCTACCATCCTCCTACTATAAAAATTCTACCTATATGTAAAATCCTCTTCTGGTGAGTTTTGTCTCATTACAATTACAACACCCACGACCATGATTACAACACCCACGACCATGATTATAACACCCACGACCATAATTATAACACCCACGACCATGATTATAACAACCATGACCATGATTATAACACCCACGACCATGATTATAACACCCACGACCATGATTATAACAACCACGACCATGATTATAACAACCACGACTATGATTATAACAACCACGACCATGATTATAACAACCACGACTATGATTACAACAACCACGACCATGATTATAACAACCACGACCATGATTATAACAACCACGACCATGATTATAACAACCACGACTATGATTATAACAACCACGACTATGATTACAACAACCACGACCATGATTATAACAACCACGACCATGATTACAACAACCACGACTATGATTATAACAACCACGACTATGATTACAACAACCACGACCATGATTATAACAACCACGACTATGATTATAACAACCACGACTATGATTATAACAACCACGACTATGATTATAACACCCACGACCATGATTATAACACCCACGACCATGATTATAACAACCACGACTATGATTATAACAACCACGACTATGATTATAACAACCACGACCATGATTATAACAACCACGACTATGATTACAACAACCACGACTATGATTATAACACCCACGACCATGATTATAACACCCACGACCATGATTATAACAACCACGACTATGATTATAACAACCACGACTATGATTATAACAACCACGACCATGATTATAACAACCACGACTATGATTACAACAACCACGACCATGATTATAACAACCACGACCATGATTACAACAACCACGACCATGATTATAACAACCACGACTATGATTATAACAACCACGACTATGATTACAACAACCACGACCATGATTATAACAACCACGACCATGATTACAACAACCACGACTATGATTATAACAACCACGACTATGATTACAACAACCACGACCATGATTATAACAACCACGACTATGATTATAACAACCACGACTATGATTATAACAACCACGAATATGATTATAACAACCACGACCATGAATATAACAACCACGACTATGATTATAACAACCACGACTATGATTATAACAACCACGACTATGATTATAACAACCACGACTATGATTATAACAACCACGACTATGATTATAACAACCACGAATATGATTACAACAACCACGACCAAGATTATAACAACCACGACTATGATTATAACAACCACGACTATGATTACAGCAACCACGACCATGATTATAACAACGACGACCATGATTATAACAACCACGACTATGATTATAACAACCACGACTATGATTATAAAAAACGACCATGATTATAACAACCGCGACTATGAATACAACAACCACGACCATGATTATAACAACCATGATTATAACAACCACGACTATGATTATAACAACCACGACTATGATTACAACAACCACGACCATGATTATAACAACCACAACCATGATTATAACAACCACGACCATGATTAAAACAACCACGACTATGATTATAACAACCACGATTATGATTATAACAACCACGACTGTGATTACAACAACCACGACCATGATTATAACAACCACGACTATGATTATAACAACCACGACTATGATTATAACAACCACGACTATGATTACAACAACCACGACCATGATTATAACAACCACGACTATGATTATAACAACCACGACCATGATTATAACAACCACGACTATGATTATAACAACCACGACCATGATTACATCAATCACGACCATGATTATAACAACCACGACCATGATCATAACCACGACTATGATTATAGCAACCACGACTATGATTACAACAACCACGACCATGATTATAACAACCACGACTATGATTATAACAACCACGACCATGATTATAACAACCACGACCATGATTATATCAATCACGACCATGATTATATCAATCACGACCATGATTATAACAACCACGACTATGATTATAACAACCATGATTATAACAACCACGACTATGATTACAACAACCACGACCATGATTATAACAACCACGACCATGATTACAACAACCACGACTATGATTAGAACAACCACGACCATGATTATAACAACCACGACCATGATTACAACAACCACGACTATGATTATTACAACCACGACTATGATTACAACAACCACGACCATGATTATAACAACCACGACCATGATTGTAACAACCACGACTATGATTATAACAACCACGACTATGATTACAACAACCACGACCATGATTATAACAACCACGACCATGATTACAACAACCACGACTATGACTAGAACAACCACGACCATGATTATAACAACCACGACTATGATTATAACAACCACGACTATGATCATAACAATCACGACCATGATTATAACAACCACGACCATGATCATTTCAACCACGACCATGATTTTTTCAACCACGACTATGATTATAACAACCACGACTATGATTACAACAACCACGACTATGATTACAACAACCACGACCATGATTATAACAACCACGACTATGATTATAACAACCAAGACTATGATTATAACAACCACGACTATGATTACAACAACCACGACCATGATTATAACAGCCACGACTATGATTATAACAACCACGACTATGATTATATCAATCACGACCATGATTATAACAACCACGACCATGATTATAACAACCACGACTATGATTATAACAACCACGACTATGATTACAACATCCACGACCAAGATTATAACAACCACGACCATGATTATAACAACCACGACTATGATTATAACAACCACGACTATGATTATAAAAAACGACCATGATTATAACAACCGCGACTATGAATACAACAACCACGACCATGATTATAACAACCATGATTATAACAACCATGATTATAACAACCACGACTATGATTATAACAACCACGACTATGATTGCAACAACCACGACCATGATTATAACAACCACGACCATGATTACAACAACCACGACTATGATTAGAACAACCATGACCATGATTATAACAACCACGACCATGATCATAACAACCACGACCATGATGATAACAACCACGACCATGATCATTTCAACCACGACCATGATTATTTCAACCACGACTATGATTATAACAACCACGACTATGATCATAACAACCACGACCATGATTACAACATCCACGACCATGATTATAACAACTACGACCATTATTATAACAACCGCGACCATGATTATAACAACCACGACTATGATTAGAACATCCACGACCATGATTATAACAACCACGACTATGATTAGAACACCTACGACTATGATTATAACAACCACAACCATGATTACAACAACCATGACCATGATTATAACAATCACGATCATGATTGTAACAACCACGACTATGATTATAACAACCACGACTATGATTACAACAACCACAACCATGATTATACCAACCACAACCATGATTATAACAACCAAGACCATGATTATAACAACCACGACCATGATTTTAACAACCATGACCACGATTATAACAACCACGACCATCTATCTCATATACTATAGGAATAGCCGTGTGTCTGTGTGTGTGTCTGTTCTGGGCAGCCGAAACGACACACTCTTTTTCATCAAACTTGGTGGGAAAATCGCAAAAAAAATCGCAGAGTGGAACAAACCTGGTCCCATGTCGATGGTTTCTTTAGGAAGGCATTAATTAACCATTATATTTATGCTGGAAAACGATGCCGCTGTACGTTGTCAGCCGGACGGCGGTTGCCCGATAGCGAAGCATGAGCGCTCAAACTTTCACGCCTTTAGTAAACTGCATCACCGGACTCACCACGGGCACGAAGGGCCCACTATCACTTGTGTATATATATATATATATATAATATATATATATATATATATATATATATATATATATATATATATATATATATATATATATATATATATATATATATAAATATGTAACCGGTCGGAATTTACTGGACTTTAATTTCTCACTTGACTTGGGGTTTATTTAAAATTAATAGATGGTAATGGCAGTGGAAGCGCCCCTTTGAGAAAAATCCCGAACCAGCACAAGAACACTTAAATCTACTAAACAAAATAAATTGTCCGTGACCCGTGGAAGGATAGCATCTGTGACTGGGATGAATGAGACACACTGTAAAATTTAGACACTTATTTTCCCTCCAACACTACAAACACCATCAAATAATGGTACACCAATATGCGCACCTCTCAACTTGAACTTAAAACACTACTCTGGGGAATAAAAGTTATACATGATATAGAAATTATAGAACCTCAGGCAACAATAAATTTGAAGTATTAAGAACAGTTGCGTGCACACATGAACCAGGCCTTAAAGGCGTTCACACAATAATATCAGTCACTTAGGTATTAAAAAAAATCGAAATTAACTACTCTACAATGAATGGGCCTTAAGGGCACTCAACAAAATTATATGTCACTGAGGAATGGAAATAAAATATGAAATTAAATACTCTACAATGAATAGGCCTTAAGGGCACTCAACACAATTATAGCACCCCAACAGATGCACACTTCCTAACCTAACCTAACCACTACTCTGGGGAACAAGGTTATACCTGAGATCAGAATTATGAAGAACAATCAGAGGCATTAAAAGAATCAAATCACAGTATCACTCTGGTTCCACTTGATGCCACAAACATTCAAAACAATATTATCAAAATTATCTAGAAACTATTAAACTACACCCGTAATAAAGGAGGGAAAATGTTCCTCCTGGTATCTCCTAGAGACCTAGACTCACGGTCTCAGTGTGTGACCCTTAGTCAACTCAGATAGCCTCAGTGTACTCCCAGTGCGTCCATAAAGCGGACGGGAGTGAGCCAATCAGACCTTGTACAGTTGAGAGAAGCTTTAGCGTCCCGTTAGCAAGAGGGTTTCACTAGCAGCTCGGGACACGTGGTGATGTGCCCGGAGTGGTAAGAACTGATCACCCACTGCTGGTCCCGGGTCGTTTAGTTGTTGGGAGCACTCGTTCACTCAAGAGATCCTTTGCTACCCCGCTAAACAGTGACAGGCCTACTTTGCTCGGTCCAATGGCGACAATCGCCACCCTCAATCATCCACGGCAGTCTCAAACGGCAGTCAATCTCTCACAGTCAACTCCGGGTCAACTCCAGTCAAGTGGGTTCTCACGGAAACCCTGAAATGAACTCACTGTTAGCTCTAGTTTACTTTATCACTGCCCTATCTAACCCTGTCTGAGATCGAATGAGACTTACTTGTTATACTGCAATATTTCAGCACAGGTGACTAGGCCACGTGACTATTTCTGGGACAGACGCGCAGAGACGTCTTGTTTGTGTGAGTGCTATCCGGGACTGAGGGAGAGGCATCGTTGCGTTCTCTCAAGGCGTGAGCTTAGGCCTACGTGACTTATTTTCCGCCTAACTAATAACTCCTTGGGACACCTGTAACATTATTCAGACTGCTAAACGATCTATAATAATTTAAAATTCAATAATAGTCCCTTACTTCATGACTCGCATCATTATTCAATCGGTAAACTACATTTAATATCATATAGGCCTAATTCCACCATCTCCCGCTAGGAGGGAGAAGGGCTCTCTCCCCTCCCATGACCTTGAACGCTCAGTGTTGCCAATGGCGGGGCATTCGAAATTACTCTGAAATTTCTGAATATTACAATCGACCCCCCTAAAAAACGACAGCACTGTCCTCATGTGCTGAGAAAAACATACATACGACCCCCCTAAAATTTTGTTCTAAGAAACTGCATCTTGCCCCTTTTGCTAAACGCAGCATTCCCGTCTTCTCTTCTCTCCTTTTCTCTCCCGCTAACACTCGACCCCCCTAAAGAAAAAACAGCACTGCCCTCATGTGCTGAGAGAACAACTTAGAACCCACCTTCAACTCTGTACTATTCCACTCGCAGCCAGCAACTCCATTTCTTCCCCATTTCTTCCTAGCCCAACTCAAACCAACCAGAACATCACGCTCCCCTTTTGCCTGGCCTTTAACTAGAGAACCAATGTCAAAATTAATACCAGCCCAAAACAAACATGCTCTCCTTTGGCCTGGCCCTTGAACTAAGAGGAACCAGTGTCCAAACAATACTCAGTCCAAAACAAACATGCTCTCCTTTGCCTGGCCCTTGAGCTAAGAGGAACCAGTGTCAAACCAATACTCAGTCCAAAACAAACATGCTCTCCTTTTGCCTGATCCTTGAACTAAGAGGAACCAGTGTCAAAACAATACACAGTCCAAAACAAACATTCTCTCCTTTTGCCTGGCCCTTGAGCTAAGAGGAACCAGTGTCAAAAAAATACTCAGTCCACGTCTACGAACCTCATGCCGGCAGACCAACCCTCTGACAATGTACCAGTCCATATTAGTGAGGCCCTGGACATTACAACCGTACTCTCAATCCCGCTCATGACAGCAACTCAATCCCGCTCATGACAGCAACCACTACTCAACTCACATCTCTGACCTAACCATCTCTCCAATCCCCCCTGCCCTACTCACAACTCCTCCAACTCACCCTCGACAACCTGCCCCTTCTCCTTACCCTGCAACCTAAACTGTAATTTGTCGGCTTCGTCTTTCAGTTGCAGGCTCGATCGACCTCTCTGAACTACTTCTCTTCATCTTGCTCATCTGGAGTGGGGGCTCCTCGTCTTCCTCCTCAGATTCATCCATCGCTGGGTCTCCCGGATGCCTTAGGGTTGGAGCAGCCTTCAAGTTGCTCCGGTTTTCCACTCTCGCTTCCAGGTCTTCTTCCCCACTGGGCTCAATGCGATATAAACCAGGCCTTGGATTTAGGACCTCAACAATGTGCCATCTCGTATCAAACCAATGGTTTTGCAGCTTACACCGGCCTATTTTTACATTGTTCCTCAGCAAAACCTCCTGGCCCACTTCCCAGCTACTCTCGTGGGCTTTCTCTTCTCTTTTTCTTCTAATTATTTCCTTGCGTCTCCGAACATTGATCTCCACTGCTTCCTGCAATCTTCGTTGCCGGTCTCTAATCACCATCACCCACTCGTCTACCGGCTCTGGGTCTACTTCCGGCCTAAGGTCAAACGGCAGGTTTGGTTCTCTCCCGTAAAACAACAGGAATGGGGAAAACCCTGTCGTGGCATGCGGAGTCGCGTTGTATTGTGACACCACTGCCGGCAGATGCTCTGGCCACCTATTCTTTTCCTCTGCCTCGAGGGTGGCCAGCAGACCGTGCAGGGTTCGATTGAACCGTTCCTCCATGCCATTTCCCTATGGGTGATATGCTGACGTCCTTATTTTCTTCACCCCAAAGGTGGCACAAGTTTGTCGGACCAATGCACTGCCAAAATTCCTCCCCTAATCGGTCAACAGTCGCTCAGGTGCACCCACTGCCAGGAAGATTCGATTCACCAGGATCTTTGCAATCGTCGCGGCTTTCTGGTCTTTGGTGGGAAAGGCCCAAGTGTAACGACTGTATATGTCAACCATTATCAGGACATTCTCCAATCCTTGCCGCTTGTCCAGCAAGGTGAAATCTGCGGCCAGTGTCTCTAATGGTTTGGCAGCTTCAATCGTCCCTACATGCAGTTGGGGTTTCGGCACTTCATCTTTTGCTACTCCACACCTCTCGCAGCTGGCTATGTAGTCTCGCACTGTTTCTCCCATGCCTGACCAGAACCCTCGCTCCTGCACCAGCGACAGGGTGCGATCTCGCCCCTGATGGCCAAACTCGTCGTGGCAGGCTCTAGTCAAAGCTTCCTGCAAGTTTGGAGTTAACACTGGCACCTCCCTCCATAGATTCTTCCCTTCGGGTCTTCTATGCCAGACAACATCTTCTCTTACGATCAGGGATTTCCTAGCTCGGTACATCTTGCGGAAATCATCATTTTGGAGCTCTACCTGTATCTCATCCTCCGGCAGCTCTCCCACCAACCATCTTCGCAGTTTTGTCATATAGTCCATGCCTTCTTGCTCCTTAAGCAGCCCATCCATCGTCCACAGTTCCTTCCTTCCTGCCCCGTTCTCCTCTAGTACATGCATCGCTGTATACTCTTCTTCACTATCTTCCTCCTGTTCCGCCGGGATTCTAGATAGAGTATCTGCCACAATGTTGTTCTTCCCCGGCTTGTACTCTATAGTAAAGTTAAACTGCTCGAGATCCGCATTCCACCTACTTTCCACGGCACCTAGTTTAGCCTTCTCCCGGTGACTGAGTGGGTTGTTATCTGTATAGACTGTGAAATGTTTCCCTGCCAAATAATCCCTGAATTTATCCACTACTGCCCATTTGAGTGCTAACATCTCTAACTTACGAGAACTATAGTTGTTCATGTTACGTTCTGATTTCCTCAGGCCCCGACTCGCATAGCACACCAGATGCAGCCTGCCATCCTTCCGCTGGGACAGCACCGCACCTAGCCCACGAAAACTTGCATCTGTTTCTAATATAAACTCCTGAGTGAAATCTGGGCAAGCCAACACTGGTGTCTGCGTCACCTTGTCTTTCAGTTTCTCAAAAGCCTGTTGCTGTTCCTCTCTCCATTCACTATCTACCCGATCCTTAGATTTCCCATGCATCAACGCATGCAGTGGAGCAGCTATTTGGGCAAACCCTTTAACAAATTTCCTGTAAAATGATGTGAACCCTACAAAAGACCGCACATCTTTCACCGTCTGAGGGACTGGCCAATCTCTTATTGCCCTAATCTTCTCAGGATCAGCTGTGATGCCTTCAGCTGACACCTGATATCCTAAATAACTTACTTTTGAAGCCATTATTTCACACTTTTTAGGTTTAAATCTTAAGTTATTCTCCCTCATCCTGCAAAATAATTCCCTCAATCTGACTATATGTTGATCTATTGTACTTGAAAACACCATCACATCATCAAGGTATACAAGCAACGAGGAGAAGATCTTATCCCCTAAAATCCGCTCCATGTATCTCTGAAAGGTTCCCGGACTATTTGACAATCCCATAGGCAGTCGCCTGTACTCAAAGTGTCCGAAGCTTGTGCTGAAGGCAGTCTTTGGACGGTCTGAAGGTTTTACTTCTATCTGGTGATATCCCGCCGCCAGATCAAACGTTGAGAAAAACTGGGCCCCCGTCAGAGATTCTAGAGTTTCATTTATCCTAGGCAGAGGAAACGCATCGCGTACCGTGACCTTATTTAAGTCACGATAGTCAATGCACAACCTCAGCGTCCCGTCCTTTTTCCTCACTACTACAATGGCGGCAGAGTACGGACTCTCACTATGCTGAATTACTCCCTGATCTAACAGCTGGCTAATGTGCTGCTTCACCTCTGGTACTTGGTTTGGAGGGATCCTCCGATATGGCACCCTAACTGGCCTGTCTGTGGTCACTGGGATCTCATGCTGAACCCCAATAGCCTTTCGTATGGGCTGGCCCTCTTCTTCAAAAATATCACTAAACTCTTCTATTAAACACCTAACTGCACTCTCTTGTCCCTCATTCATTTCCTCCGTGTGCACTTTGACCTCTGTACGGGCATCCGGTTGCACTGTCCTCACATGCACCTCTTCACTGATGTCTTCCTCGACTTCCGTCCCCGACGCCACTTTCCCAATCCGCCAATTGCCCCTCAAGCTCGTACGACTATCAGAGAGATTTGCCACCAACACCTGGGTCATGCCTCTCACCACTCTTACAGCTGTCGGCAACACTATCACACCCTCAGGCATCCAACCTTCATCCTCTATTGTTAGAGGTTCAATCACTACCTCTTTGTTAGCTACCTGGCTTAATGAGGGAACACATACTGACAGCAACCGAGTACTCCGGGGAGGAATGGTTGGTCTTTCCTTCCTCTCTGTCATACAATACCCCAGGCTGATGGCCTCTATTGCACATAACTGCCTAACCTCATGCAAGCAATTTTCCCACTGAGCGGTGCTCCTGGCTTCCCTGCACAAGTGATACATGTGCGGCCAGATCTCCACAACCTCCCCCAGCACATTCATCCCCAACAACCCGACATGAGATTGCCCCTTACCCTGGGTCTCAATCCCTGGACAAACCAACATCCCCACATCAGTGACTTCCACCCCACATACGACCATAGTGACCCGAATACACCCCACACACGGCACTGGAAACCCTGACGCCCCTTTTACCCTTATTCGAGTGGGCTGCAACACCACGCCTGCAGGCTCCAGCTCCCGACGGTAGAAAAGTTCATCAATTAGCGACACTTCTGCCCCAGTATCTGCTAAACCCCACATTTCACAACCCGCTACCAGCACCGAGACCTTAGGACACTCTGCTTTCAGCCTTAAGGTACCTTCTGTTGTGATTAAATTTGTCATGCGAACCACGCTTGACCATGGGTCGGCTCTCTCTTGACTCATAACATCGCCGGTGGAATCTATTGGTGAGGCCAGGAACGGTTGGCGGGGACTGCCTGGCCTTGGCCATTTCCCGACCGCCAGTTCCAATTGTTATTTCCAACTCGATACTGGCCATTGGCCACGTATCCCCTTGGGACACTCTCTCCTGGTCTGGACCCGTTCGTGCAATTGAAACTGAAATGGCCCTCTTGTCCACACGCATAGCACCTCGGGCGAATCGAGCCTCCAGTCTGCGGCTCGTTCTCTCTTCCTTTAGTCAGCGGTACCTCCCTCAAAGCCTCTCGTTTTTGTTCCGCCTCTCTCAGCCCCGTGATCCACTCGTCTAGACTATGGTGAGGATACCTCTTGATCTCATCCACTAACCACATACGGCTTTGTTCCTCCTTGAGCCCCCGAGTGATTGCATCTCCCAACAGGGCCTTATCATATTTATGATCATGGTGGTTCAACTCATCGTTTAAATCTAACATAGCATCATAATATTCAAGAAGCGTTTCGTTGCTCCCTTGTTTCCGCGTCATCATCTTCTGAATGGCGTCGTACGTGGCCGTCTGTCCGCCATATTGCTGCTTCAAATAACAAGTTAACTCATCTACGGTTTCCCAGTCTCTGCGTGCGTTGTATACGCGATCTGCCGCAGGCCCCGCAAGATGCCTTATTATGAATTGGATTCGACTGACTTCGTCTCCGTCTAGCAGCTTGAGGGTTCGGTCAACCTCTCTTAACCACTTTCCTACCTCTATTCCTGGCCTACCGTCGAACTTAGACATGGTCAACCCGGCCCCGAGACTAATTCCCTCTCTACATTGTCTCCTCGTGCTGTATTTTATACTGTGTCTTTACCCTATCTAGTGCATCCCCCAACAGAGCTAAGTGTTGTTGGTGTTCCGTCTCTAACTGTTGCAATTGTGTGTGGTACTCCCCCCTTAACTGTTGTACATATACTCCATACTCCCCCCTGATTTGGTTCGCCCATGCCTGACATTCCCCATTGATCTTCCCTTCTAACTGTTCCAATCGTTCCTGGTACTCTCCCCGGATTTTCCCCTCTAGCTTCCCAATACGTTCCACGAACTCTTCTCTCAACTGCACCAACCCCGGGCTGTCTCTCTTTTTTTACGAGTAACCCCGCACCGTCAACCACAACAAACCCATTCCCACGGCGAGCATGAGTAGAGTTGGGGTCACACTCTCTACCGTTTCCATCCACTCCATGATTACGCTCATTATCCCAACCACAGAACTATCAGTCACGAAATAAAATTAACTACGCTCTGCTACCATTTGTAACCGGTCGGAATTTACTGGACTTTAATTTCTCACTTGACTTGGGGTTTATTTAAAATTAATAGATGGTAATGGCAGTGGAAGCGCCCCTTTGAGAAAAATCCCGAACCAGCACAAGAACACTTAAATCTACTAAACAAAATAAATTGTCCGTGACCCGTGGAAGGATAGCATCTGTGACTGGGATGAATGAGACACACTGTAAAATTTAGACACTTATATTCCCTCCAACACTACAAACACCATCAAATAATGGTACACCAATATGCGCACCTCTCAACTTGAACTTAAAACACTACTCTGGGGAATAAAAGTTATACATGATATAGAAATTATAGAACCTCAGGCAACAATAAATTTGAAGTATTAAGAACTGTTGCGTGCACACATGAACCAGGCCTTAAAGGCGTTCACACAATAATATCAGTCACTTAGGTATTAAAAAAAATCGAAATTAACTACTCTACAATGAATAGGCCTTAAGGGCACTCAACAAAATTATATGTCACTGAGGAATGGAAATAAAATATGAAATTAAATACTCTACAATGAATAGGCCTTAAGGGCACTCAACACAATTATAGCACCCCAACAGATGCACACTTCCTAACCTAACCTAACCACTACTCTGGGGAACAAGGTTATACCTGAGATCAGAATTATGAAGAACAATCAGAGGCATTAAAAGAATCAAATCACAGTATCACTCTGGTTCCACTTGATGCCACAAACATTCAAAACAATATTATCAAAATTATCTAGAAACTATTAAACTACACCCGTAATAAAGGAGGGAAAATGTTCCTCCTGGTATCTCCTAGAGACCTAGACTCACGGTCTCAGTGTGTGACCCTTAGTCAACTCAGATAGCCTCAGTGTACTCCCAGTGCGTCCATAAAGCGGACGGGAGTGAGCCAATCAGACCTTGTACAGTTGAGAGAAGCTTTAGCGTCCCGTTAGCAAGAGGGTTTCACTAGCAGCTCGGGACACGTGGTGATGTGCCCGGAGTGGTAAGAACTGATCACCCACTGCTGGTCCCGGGTCGTTTAGTTGTCGGGAGCACTCGTTCACTCAAGAGATCCTTTGCTACCCCGCTAAACAGTGACAGGCCTACTTTGCTCGGTCCAATGGCGACAATCGCCACCCTCAATCATCCACGGCAGTCTCAAACGGCAGTCAATCTCTCACAGTCAACTCCGGGTCAACTCCAGTCAAGTGGGTTCTCACGGAAACCCTGAAATGAACTCACTGTTAGCTCTAGTTTACTTTATCACTGCCCTATCTAACCCTGTCTGAGATCGAATGAGACTTACTTGTTATACTGCAATATTTCAGCACAGGTGACTAGGCCACGTGACTATTTCTGGGACAGACGCGCAGAGACGTCTTGTTTGTGTGAGTGCTATCCGGGACTGAGGGAGAGGCATCGTCGCGTTCTCTCAAGGCGTGAGCTTAGGCCTACGTGACTTATTTTCCGCCTAACTAATAACTCCTTGGGACACCTGTAACATTATTCAGACTGCTAAACGATCTATAATAATTTAAAATTCAATAATAGTCCCTTACTTCATGACTCGCATCATTATTCAATCGGTAAACTACATTTAATATCATATAGGCCTAATTCCACCATCTCCCGCTAGGAGGGAGAAGCGCTCTCTCCCCTCCCATGACCTTGAACGCTCAGTGTTGCCAATGGCGGGGCATTCGAAATTACTCTGAAATTTCTGAATATTACATATATATATATTTCATTAGACCAATAAAGCACGCGGACATCTACATATAATCAACACTTCACCCCGCCAGGATTCGAACCCATGATCTTATAATTGTGACCGGGGAACGCTACCTCTAGGCCACCAGGACCCTAAAAGCAGTTCTAGACTCTGTTATATTTCACACAAAGCCTGTTCAACGAGCTTATGGAAGCCGTGAACCTCAAATGGGGAGCACCCGTGCCTCTTAACTGATCAGAGCAACGTTTTACCAAATCCGGCTTCGAAACACGAGGATCCATATATATTTCATTAGCCCAGAGTAATGAGGATCTAAAAGCTTTCCTGCCACAACTTAATAACTTAGCCCTCTCGATCAAATTCACTGTGGAATTAGAGCATGACTGTAAATTGCCATTCCTAGACTGTCTGATCCACAGAATAGGTAACACCTTTAAGTTCAGTATTTATAGAAAACCTACTAATGTGTGTTCATACATTCATTATTATTCTGCCCACCATAATAGAGTCAAACAGTCAGTATTTTCATCAATGTTTTTATGTGCTTTGAGACTTTGCAGCCCGGAATTCATTGATGAGGAATATAAATATAACTATAATATTAGCTTGAACCTTAAATACCCTAGATATTTCATAAACAAATGCCTGAACATTACTAAGAAATCTTTTTATAGAACCGATCCCAAGCCCACACATGACCATAAGAACCTCTTAGTATTAACATTTCACAAAAATTTATCTCAAATTCCTTTACAACTAAAAACCTGGAATGTCAATGTGGCATTTAAAAACTCATGCAGGTGGCTGCATTTATAAGGCTCCTTGCAAGGAATGTAATATGTTTTACTTAGGCCAGACAGGTAAAGATCTTATAACTAGACTTAAACAACATAAATATAGTGTTAGAACAAGCCATGAATCCAATGCTCTGTTTGTTCATTTGAGGGATAATAAGCATTGCATTGACTGGGATAATGCCTCCTCAATATTACCTTGTAATTCAATTGACAGTAGGAACATTATAGAATCCAGTTTCATTAAACATACCGAATCCGTCAACATGAATTTGAGTAATGGCATGTACAAACTGGATAATTTCGTAATTTAGAAGATTTGTAGCCAGGTGAGAAGGTTGGGTCATCTTACCCTCTGACTTGACTACCGACTGCTGCGGTGCTTTTTGAAGATTAGTAGGGGCATTACCAAATACCTGACCATTGTGGACTTGATCTCACCCTCCTCTGTATATATATACCTTGTTATGTACTTCTCCTTAGTCTGTTCTCACCCCTGAAAATGTGAATTACACAAAAGCGCTTGGGAACTTTGTGTTTTCTTTTTCCTTGTGGTTATCAGCATATATATATATATATATATATATATATATATATATATATATATATATATATATATATATATATATATATATATATATATATATATATATATATATATATATATGTACCTAGATCACGCGCACCTACAGTGATTTACTTGCATAAATGGATTCCACGCGCCACTTCTTCATCCTCTCTACAAGCTGTCCTGGACTGTCTCCTTTCGTTACTGAATACTCTTGTTCAATGATCAAGGCCCACAAATTGAAAATACTTTTGAAATTTCTCCAGACATGCCTCAGTGAAAAAGTTATGCCTAGATCAATCCTCCCACAACGTGTCCTGAAGATGTCTGACCGCCCCTTTGATGAGTTCCAAGAAATCATCCTTAAGAAACATTTTGAAATAAAGAAAATTGAAGTGGATGAAGCCTTCCGTATTGTAAGACAAAAAAAGCGTGCTTTTAATATGTCCATACCGAGTTATTGGAAAAAGTTCATGTTGGACTACTGTTTTGATAACCTGAGACGTGAGCGTTCTGATCTTCAAGCTAAGACAGACCACAAATTGGCTCTCCTTATTAGAAATAGTGACTGGACTAAGGATGCCAATCACAACTGTGTAGTGAATCTCTCCTCTAAACAACTAGACAATGATACCTTGTGTGCCCTCGACAATGGTTTAAGTTTTGATGGTTCTAACAAGGGAGTCGACAGTGTTGACATAGCCAGAGCATTTTGCAATTTTGAGAAATTCAGTAATTTGACAAGTGAAGAAGTGAACATGTGTAAAGGTGTTGTGTATGCATCTATGTCCAAGCTTTGTATTCCAAACTGTCCAGAAAGATTCACCAAAGCACTCCAAGCCCTTAAGAAAAATAAGGATCTACATGTCACTAAAGCAGATAAAGCCAACACAAAAGTGATTTTAAACAAAGATGACTATATCTCTAAAATGAATGACCTTTTATGTGATACTACAACATATTCTAAACTCATAAATAATCCTCTCAACACTGTCAACACCCAGTTCAACAAAAAACTGAAGTCCCTATTGAGAGGCAAAGCTACTCTCATGAAACATCTTACTTCAACGTCCCCTCCACTGCCATACATGTACGGTGTAATCAAGACCCACAAGCCCAATAACCCAGCTAGACCCATCATAAGCTCAGTTGGGTCAATCCCTTATAAACTATCTAAATGGTTAGTTTCTTTACTAAATCCCCTAGTTGGCAACATTTCTAACTCCAATATCAAGAATAATATGGATCTGGTTGATAAACTCAATAACGTACACATTAATTATGATTTTAAACTGGTCAGTTTTGATGTAACATCACTCTTTACAAAGGTCCCAGTTGATAATTTACTGGAGTTCCTCATAGATTCCCTGGATGATATTTCACTGCCCGTCTCGAAAGACAACTTCATCGAACTCCTCAAACTATGTATTAAGGATTGCAAATTCGAATTCAATGGAGAATATTATGCTAACAAATTTGGTATGGCAATGGGTAATCCACTCTCACCTGTATTAAGCAACCTATATATGGAATTCTTTGAAAAGAAACTATTAATTAATATTTTACCACCTTCAGCAGTCTGGTTTAGATATGTTGATGATGTATTATGTCTCTGGCCATGTAATGAGGACCTAAAAGCTTTCCTGCCACAACTTAACAACTTAGCCCCCTCGATCAAATTCACTGTGGAATTAGAGCAAGACTGTAAATTGCCATTCCTAGACTGTCTGATACACAGAATAGGTAACACTTTCAAGTTCAGTATTTATAGAAAACCAACTAATATGTGTTCATACATTCATTATTATTCTGCCCACCATAATAAAGTCAAACAGTCAGTATTTTCAACAATGTTTTTATGTGCCTTGAGAATTTGCAGTCCGGAATTCATTGATGAGGAATACAAATATATATATAATATTGGCTCAAGCCTTAAATACCCTAGATCTTTCATAGACAAATGCCTAAACATTACTAAGAGAACTTTTTATAGAACTTATCCCAAGCCCACCCATGACCATAAGAATATCTTAATATTACCATTTCACAAAAATTTCTCACACATTCCTTCACAACTAAAAACCTGGAACGTCAATATGGCATTTAAAAATTCATGCACTGTTAAACAAATGTTAATCAAGAACTCTCCCAACAACACAATTGGTTGCATTCATAAAGTTCCTTGCAAGGAATGTAATATGTTTTACTTAGGCCAGACAGGTAAAGATCTTGCAACTAGAATTAAACAACACAAATACAGTGTTAGGACAGGCCAGGAATCCAATGCTCTGTTTGTTCATATGAGGGATAACAAGCATTGCATTGACTGGGATAATGCCTCCTCAATATTACCATGTAATTCAATTCATAGCACTGGTCAACAGCCAAAATGCTTCACATATGAGATCATGCTCACAACTAATTTCATATTGCTGAATTCGAGTCTGATATTTGTTTTGTTCTATCAGACCAGGTTTTATGAAAAAATCAATAGGTACAAATATTTAATATTCCATCACGTGTCGTGCAAAAGATGAGATTATCTCATGTGACTGTGCTTTCATGACTAATTTCATATTAATGAATATTAATTGGATGTTTCATTCTACCATCAGACCTACTTTCTTAAAGAATAAAAAAAATAGTAAATATAGTAACATTATCGCGTCACGCAAGATACAATTTTAAACCTATCACAGATAAGCTCATACAAAATTGTACCAGAAAACATAAGTTCAAATCCTTTATAATGACAAAATATGAAGTTCTAAAAGTGCTTCTGAACTTTACTCTTTCTCTTCTACAGCTTGCTCTCTTCTCGTTGCAGTGTCCAGCAATAGTCGCCCATCATGTTAGGACTGAATTGTCCCTGATATCTGCTCTCCATTATGGCGATATCTTGATGAAATCTTTCGCCGTGTTCATCACTAACGTCTCCAAGGTTACCTGGGAAAAATTCAATATGAGAGTGGAAAAAATGCAATTTCAAGGACATCCTTGCTCCCAATGCATGATAATTCTGAAGCATGGCTGTTACGATTTCTTTGTAGTTGTCAGCACGATAGTTTCCAAGAATATTCTTTGACACATTGACAAATGATTCCCATGCTTTTTTCTCCAGTGGGTTCAATGTTTTGGTGAATTCGCTATCATTAACTAGTATACGAATTTGTGGTCCATTCAAGACACATGCTTTCAACTTGGCTTCGGAAACCACACCACCTAGTTTCTGAGATAAGTATAGAGTCCCAGCACCGAATTGATCCATAGCTTTGATGAAATTTTTAGTCAAACCGAGCTTTAGATGCAGTGGAGGCAAAAATATATTTTCTGGATCTACAAGTGGATTGTGAGCACAGTTAAACCTTCCAGGCGCATCTCTTGGTCTTGTCGGCCCATCCTTTCTCACATAGTGCTCTGCATCAGCTCTGCTGTTCCACAAGCACAAAAAGCACATGTGCTTTGTGTAGCCACTCTGAAGGCCCAGTAGTAAACTGATGACTTTGAGATCGCCACATATCTTCCACTGGTGTTTCTCATACTCTATAGCGGCCAACAGAATTTTCATTGTTTCATAGCTCTCAGTCATTTTTGTTGCGTGTGCTATTGGGACAGATGGAAGCCGATTGCCATTGTGTAAAAGAACAGCTTTCAGAGAGTCTTTTCCTGAGTCTATAAACAGCCTCCAATCCTCTGTCTTGTATGTTTCAGACTTGCAGAGTTGTTGCATGAGAGATACTGCGTCCTCGCAATAACAAAGGTTGTTTGCCATCTTGAAAAATGAAGACAGCTGCCTATGTCGGTAACGCGCTGTAGTGATATGCACTCCATATTCTCGCAGGTTACGCTGCTTTAGTCTGGATCCCAAAACTTCAGCCTTTTCTTTTGACAAGTTTAGGTCCCTAATGAGATCATGAAGCGCTTCTTGAGTAAATAGTTTAGGCCTGGTATTTTCAGAGTCATCCTGGTAGTCGTTTTCCATTGAGGTAGAGGTAGAATCGGAATCACTCAATTCTTGTTCAGTCGGTGGATTTGGGACTGGAAGTTCAGCACTGTGCGGTACTGGTCGGATTGCAGAAGCAATATTGGGGTACTGTACCTTGCCTCGTGTCTTGATTTTTATTCCCTTAATATTTGTGAGACAGAAGTAGCAGTCACTTCTGTGGTCTTTGGGTTCACGCCATATCATTGGTACAGCAAACGGCATTCCTGAACTTCGTTTACCACACATCCACTCGCTCAGGTGGTTAACACAAGACTTACAGGCTACATGAGGTGCCCATTTCTTGTCTTGGTCACCCAAATGACATTTGAAGTAACTTTTGTAGTTCAGTCGAACAGCTTTTGTGATTGGTTTCTTGAGGCTACCAGGAGTGAAGGCACCACATATGTAGCAAAAACTGTCAGCACCGTTCACACACTTGCGACGTTCCATGTTTTGTTAATTTCAGAGTAATTACAAATCATGCAGGTGTAGATATGCAATATCATGAATCAGCAAACTGAAACAAGCAAAAAAGCACAAATCAGGACAAAATAATTGCATAAGTGGAGCCAATGATCATATAAATTAATGTATGAACAACATGGTACACTAAATATATAGATATGCTGGTTCTCGAAAACTGAGCCTGATACAGCTATACGAATGTCATAATTGAGTTCAGCACATACAATTACACTAGAATCAGACTGTTTTGATCCAGAACGATGAGAATTTTTTTTTTATGTTGACCAGTGTAGTAGGAACATCATAGAATCTAGTCTTATTAAACATACCGAAGCATTCAACATGAATTTGAGTAACGGCATGTACAAGCTGGACAATTTTGTAATTAAGAAGATTTGTAATCAGGTGAGAAGGCCGGGTCACCTGACCATCTGACCTGACCACCAACCGTTGTGTGCTATTTAAAGATTAGTAGGGTCATTAACTAATACCTGACGAATGTGGACCTGGTCTCACCCTCCTCTGTATATACACACCTTGGTTTGGATTTCTCTCTCTAGTCTGTACTCACCCCTGAAGATGTTAATTACACGAAAGCGCTTGGGAACTTCGTGTTTTCTTCTTTCCTGGTGGTTATCAGCATATACCTAGATCACGCGCACCTACAGTGATTTACTTGCATATATATATATATATATATATATATATATATATATATATATATATATATATATATATATATATATATATATATATATATATATATATATATTGATAAAATCACACAGGGAAAAAGGAAACACTGGAGCACCTTAGCTGTAGACTTTATTCAAGACATAAGGTATTGGCCGGTAGGGTTTAGACCGAGATAAGGAAAGCAAAGAGGACTAATGAGCTGAGGATGGCAAAGGGAAAGACAAACCCCAAGGTAATCTATCAAATGTATCAAACCAAAACAAGAGAAAAGATTGGACCAATACGGTCAGATACCGGTGAGCTCACTGATAACGATGGAGAAATGAGTAATAATCTGAATAAATATTTTTCAAGAGTTTTCACCACCGAAAATTTAAACATGATACCCGAGGCACCGGCTCTATTCAGAGAAAGTGAAGCAAACAAATTAAGCGAGATAGTAGTGACTAGTAATGATGTTAGTAAGCAAATAGACAAACTGAAGCCTAATAAGTCACCTGGTCCCCATGAGATATTTGCCAGAGTCTTAAAGGAATGTAAGGAAGAGCTTAGTATGCCCTTAGCAAAGTTGTTTAACATGTCCTTAAAAACAGGTGTAGTACCAGAATTCTGGAGGATAGCGAATGTAATACCGATTTTCAAGAAGGGGGATAGATCACTATCCTCTAACTACCGTCCAATCAGTCTAACATCAATTGTAGGCAAATTACTGGAAGCAATCATTTCAAACTTTATTAGAAACCACCTGGAGAAGCACAAATTGATCAATGATTCCCAAGCGGGCGTTCATGTCTAACTAATCTATTAACATTCTTTTCTTCAGTTTTCGAATCGGTGGACGAGGGGCACTATTATGATGTGGTATATCTCGACTTTAGCAAAGTCTTCGACAGAGTACCCTGAGAAAGACTAATAAGAAAGGTAGACGCACTTGGCATTAAAGGTAATATTCGAAAATGGATTAGGGCGTGGTTACAAGACAGAAAAGAGCGAGTGAGCATTAACTGCACTAAATCCCATTGGAGCAACTTCACTAGTGGAGTTCCCCAAGGCTCAGTACTTTGACCAATATTATTTATTATATACATAAACGACATAGATATCGGCATAGACAGCAACATAAGTAAATTTGCTGATGACACTAAAATAGGACGTGTAATTAAATCTGACAAGGACTTCGCAAAACTACAGGAAGATCTAAAAAAAAAATTCGAATGGTCTGAAAAATGGCAGATGAAATTTAATGTGGACTAATGTAAAGTACTCAGTATAGGAGATGTAAATAGGGAAACCAGTTACCAAATGAACAACGATGCCATTGTTAAATCCGAATGCGAGAAAGATTTATGAGTATTTATAAGTAGGAATCTAAAGCCAAGTAAACAATGTGTTTTTGCTCGTAACAAGGCTAATAAAGTTCTTGGATTCATACAAAGGAGTGTTAGTTACAGGACTAGGGAGGTCATCTTAAGATTATATCTTGGGCTTGTGAGACCTCACCTGGATTAAGCAGTTCACTTCTGGTCACAGTATTACAGAATGGATAAAGAATCATTGGAAAGAATCCAAGGGAGAATGACAAGACTAATCCGGGCATTAGGAACCTTGAGTACAAAGACATGTTAAAGCATCTTAATTTGCACTCCCTCGAGAGATGTAGAGTGAGGGGCGATATGATAGAGGTGTATAAATGGAAGTCAGGGCTGAATAAAGGGGACATTACAGAGGTACTCAAACTATCCAACCAGAAGCGAACTCGTAACAATGGTTTTAAATTAGAGAAATTTAGATTTAGGCGCGAAATAGGTAAACATTGGTTTAGAAATAGAGTAGTGGATGAGTGGAACAAGTTACCAGATATCATCATTAACTCGAATACGCTGGATAGCTTCAAACATAGGATGGATGGATATATGAGCAATGGGGGTTGGGTGTAAATAGGATTGTCCAGTATGGGCCAATAGGCCCGCTGCAGTTTCCTCCATTTTTATGTTCTCAAATATATATATATATATATATATATATATATATATAATCAACGACCTCACCAGCAAGGAATCGAACCCTCGACCTACTGGGTGTGACTAGGGAACGCTTACCGGCTAGGCCACAAGGACACTAAAAGCAGTTCTAGACTCTGTTATATTTCACACAAAGCCTGTTCATCGAGCTGATGGCGCCGTGAACCTCATTGGGAAACTGCCCGTGCCTCGTATGTGGTGTCAGTAGCATTTTACCGAATCCAGCTGGTATGAAACGCGAGGTACATATATATACTTCATTTTTAGTCCATTTAACACGCGGACTTTGAACATATAATCAACGACCTCACCAGCAAGGAATCGAACCCTCGACCTACTGGGTGTGACTAGGGAACGCTTACCGGCTAGGCCACAAGGACACCACACACGAGGCACGGGCAGTTTCCCAATGAGGTTCACGGCGCCATCAGCTCGATGAACAGGCTTTGTGTGAAATATAACAGAGTCTAGAACTGCTTTTAGTGTCCTTGTGGCCTAGCCGGTAAGCGTTCCCTAGTCACACCCAGTAGGTCGAGGGTTCGATTCCTTGCTGGTGAGGTCGTTGATTATATGTTCAAAGTCTGCGTGTTAAATGGACTAAAAATGAAGTATATATATATATATATATATATATATATTGTTACGCCGTCTCTTAAAGTACTTAAATATCCAGGTTCTAGGCGTAACCAAACAAAAAAAGTGAAGTAAATCAAAAGGGAATAAAAATAAAGTAAACCTTTAAGAATTTAATTAAATTAAATGTTAACACAATAAAGAGCCTCGTAGGCTGTCACAACAAATTGATTCACTATCGAAACTTTTAAGACACAAATGATACTAAAACATCGAAACATCAAAAATTACGTTATCACTGCATAAACATATAAAATAACTAACACTGAAATTAACTATCGTGAAACAACACTGAATTACTTAAATGTAACTAAGCAAGCACTGATGGACACAGAAGAGACATGAATAGGTACTTACATAGATATACCACATTGGTGGCGACAGAAACAACACAGAAATTAAATAAAGTATAAGTAACAGGTGACGGGTGTCACTCAAAAGAAGGTGAACTGAAGGACAAGAGGACTGGACTGAATTCCGTGTGCTGGTGGAGTACTATATATAGGGTCGGCTCCAGTCACTGCGACAAGCTGATGAAACATGGGTCGTTTAAAAAAGCAGATGGTCGTTAGAGAAACAAAAAATGATTGTTACAATACTAGATGAAGAAATAAGATGGGCTTTGGGCTTGAACAAATAATAAGAGGTAAAACCTTAACAGCACAGGGAAAGGTGACTAGATTATATAATAGTAAATATAACACATCATTACAGGAATAATATGGAACAACATTGAAGCATGCTATAAAAAATAATAGAAAAATACGACAAGGTCGCAACAATATATATATATTTATATATATATATATATATATATATATATATATATATATATATATATACTAATGTCATTTAAAAAACTATATGCTATTCATTTTTCATAAATTTAGGTTTAAATTTGAATCAATAAATAAGCACATTGAATATGTTGTGTAAATCTCAGTCTCAGTGAATTTAAGAGTCTTTTTTTCCATTTGGGGTCTGATCGACCCCATGGTACTGTAGTGGACATCTCTCCTACAACTGCGTATCGGCATTCCAATGCCACAGTATCCTAGCAATCAGCCACCTGCTACGTCTTCCCTAGCAACGGAGTCAAGAAACCGGCGAGTTCCCACGGGTTTACTTCCGGCTGCTATGTATATAAGCTCTGTCTCTCCATTAAGATTCATTCTGGCCTCGATCCCTGAACACGCAACACCTCCTCCAAGCAAGCTCCTCGCTGTCCAGCTCTCATTCAACCTGGAGGCCAGCAACAGGCGACATCTCCTCTAACGAAGCTCCTGCACATCTACCTCCTTCAGCACGCTACTCACGGAACATGTCTACTGAGCAGCTCCTCACCACACGGCATCTCCAGCATCAGACTGTCTTTCATATAATTTATATTATATAAGAAAACCACCACCTTAGAGTTTCCATCCATCCATCCTGAGTGCTAGACAACATAATATCACGTAACCCTACAGTACCTTAGTTGTTCCGGACTGGAAGGGTTACCATTTAAGGGTTTCAAAATCCATAATAGGGTATAGGAAGATTCTACATAAACTCTTCAATATATTCATTACCAGAAGAAAATTCGTTTCACTTTATCCACCTCCACAGACACTGCGGTGCCAGACAACTGGTGGTGGAGACGGGTGGTGGTGGCCGGGTGGATGGTTGGAGCGTTGGTGTTGATCAGGAGCTACGCTGGTAACCTCATGTCTGTGCTGGCTGTACAATACATCAGGCAGCCATTCCAGACTCTCCGGGACGTCCTGGACGAACCTTCCACCACTATGATAGTGCAGATCAACACAACTAATGTCCAATATTTCCGTGTAAGTTTGTGTGTGTGTTTACTAAGATACTCTAACCGCCAATCAGACGGTTAGAGGGTGAATGATACTTCTCACGTCGTACACGAACATTATAATTCGGTCAAACCTGTTGAATACAATTCATTTAGTATTTCAAGTAAGTCATACATAGGCACTCTTACATAAATGTTTAATCCAATATATATTTACATAACAATTATGGCTATGTAATTCGTCTAATCTTAACACAAAAACAATGACACAGTCTACCTGTGTACACAATAAGTACTAGTTAAACTTATGTGTTGAAAGTCTAGACTCTAGAGAGAAGCCAGGGTAGGTGTTGACTCTAAGATAAGGGTAGCTATACTGAAATGCCCACCCTATAGCCTGGCCCCTTGGCTGGTCCGCTATAGCTGAGTCAGGTGATTACAATTATACATAAACAAACTCCCTTCACACCCTCCAACCTCCTTCTGGGCCTCTCATCTTCAACCATCTCAACACTCTACATTGTGAGTTACAGCCTAACATAACATTTGTTTATATGCCATCATAATTATGTACCGCTTGCGGTAGCACCCACTCCGTTGAGCGTTCACGCTCAAAACCAGATCAGGCCTTTGATACTTAATTTTTTAACGTTCATGCGACTATGCTGCCCTCAGGCTGGTGGTATTTAACTTTGTCACGTCCTTGTGACTAAGCTGCCCTCAGGCTTGTGGTATTTTAACTTTAATTTTGTCAAGTTCTCGTGACTATGCTGCCCTCAGGCTGGTGGTATTTAACTTTGTCACGTTCTCGTGACTAAGCTGCCCTCAGGCTGGTGGTATTTAACTTTAACTCTGCCACGTTCTCGTGACTAAGCTGCCCTCAGGCTGGTGGTATTTAACTTTAATTTTGTCACGTTCTCGTGACTATGCTGCCCTCAGGCTGGTGGTCTTTAACTTTGTCACATTCTTGTGACTAAGCTGCCCTCAGGCTTGTGGTACTTATCAGTTCCTTAGGACATCTCGGTCCTTTGACGTTCGGACATCACCATTTTCATGTGTGGATACCCTATTCATTCTCCAACAAGCATAATTTTGTCACAGGTCGCAACATTGTGGACGTCGTTGTCTTAACCACTGCCTGTCAGACAAGCCCATCCTCGCCAGCCTTGACTTCCATCACTCGACCAAGGTGCCATTTGCTGCGTGGACTATTTGCTTCTGCTATAATGATTAGGTCACCAGGGCGAAAGTTGCGCCGTGGTCTGAAATGCACTTGTCGACTTCTGAATTGAGGGAGGTACTCCGTCAGCCAGCACTTCCAAAATTGATCTGCAAGGTACTGGACATGCTTCCACCTTCTGTGGTATGATTCGCCTATTGACTTTCCACCTAAGGAAAGATTACCCTTTTGACTTAAGTGCAAAAGATCAGCAGGAGTGAGAGCCTTTGGTTCATTTGGAGTGTTTGGAACCGGGGTGATTGGCCTCTCGTTAACTATGGCTTCCACTTCACAGAACAGTGTTTGCAGACGTTCATCGTCTAAAACTTGTGAGCCCACAATCGCCTGCAGGACCTTCTTTACTGTGCGAATCTGCCTTTCCCATACTCCCCCCATGTATGGGGCAGCTGGTGGATTGAAGACCCAGTCAATATCTACTTTCAGTAAGGCACCTCTGAGTCTGATATCTTGCTCCCAACTTTTCACTGCCAGTTTGAGCTCTTTGGCTGCCCGTACCATGTTTGTCCCATTATCCGACCTATTGCGCTCTGGTGTACCTTTGCGTCGTGAGAACCTTGTTATTGCGTTGAGGAAGGCATCTGCGTCTAATGAGGCTAAGACTTCTAGATGAACAGCCCTAATAGTTAGACATGTAAAAAAAACATCCCCAGAGCTTAACTTGTTTCCTCCCTACTTTGATAATGAATGGACTAAAACAGTCCGTTCCAGTGTAAGCAAATGGAGCCTTTCCAGGAGTGACACGATCTATTGGTAAGTCAGCTTGCCTTTGATGCCGACTTCTCCAGTTGTTCCGTCGGCACACTACACAGCGTCGTATGATTCTATGAAGCAAGCGTCTGCCCTGGGGAATCCAATACCCTTGCCTCACACACGCCATCCACTCACGAAAAAGCTGAAACGTGACGTCTGGTGAGAGGGCGGGTGGGGGTTGAACAGATGCCTTGGGAGCTGTTGGGGTAGCAAGAGTACCTGGAGGACACTGGTGTGGTGGAGGAGGGAGTGTACTGGCGCCTTGAAGCGCGCTACCTGCAAGTGAGGGAGGGTGGGTTAGCGCCAGGGTCGCCAATAGTGCCTCAAAACGCAACTTTTCCTCCTCTCTTCGTGTCTCCTCCCTCTCAAGTTCCATCTCTCTGCGTCTCTCGTCCCGGTCGTCCATCCACTTCAGAATTGTGGCGATGTCCGTCACTGGAGGTGGAGGATGAGAGTCTGCGCCCGGTGGAGGGGAAGGTGGTGGGGAGTCGTGTCTCCCATCTTGACGTCCCTTCTTACCTCCCATCTTTGTGTGTGCGTGGACTGCACTGTTTAATATATAAAGTGGCGCCTCAACAGCTCGAACCACATATATATGACATAAACAGCGCAAAAATCACGCATATGGTCCACTGTTCTGTCCATGAGTGAGTGCTTGCGTGCATGTGTGTGTGTGTGTGTCTCAGAGCGGAGCGTGGTGGCTGGCGGAGGCGGAGGCAAGACCAGTGTCCCACCGGATGTCGCACGGGAAGGGTGTACGCCTGCGTGCTCCGTGGGTACCAAAAAAAAACAGGCCAATGCTCAACTCAGCTCTAGACACACACTGACACTAACACTGCCACCGTCACTAAAACGCACTGTGACGGAGCAACACTGCACATCGCGGCAAAACACAGCGCAACACAACACACTATGAGTCGACGCGCATGACGCGCATCACCGGCAGACGTAACTGTCTCGGCACCGTTCACACACTTTGTAAGTCCACATATCCTACTCACTGCGCCATGAAAGTTACTAGTGTGCCCTGAAGAATGCAGTGATGGCTAGGGAAACACTGAGTAACACTGAGTCCGTTTATTATGGATGAGAGAAATACAAGTGGTGACTCGCGTGTGCCATGCACGGCTCACACAGTCAGACTGGGGCTGCCTTGCCATATGGCAGCCTCGGGGCAATGTTGCCACATAACACGTGCAGTGTTGCCACGTGATTATATATATAAATGCTACTCGGCACAGTAGCTTATGTACAGGGTTGCTACTCGGCACAGTAGCTTAGATACATAACCTACAAAGTTGACTTCCGCTTGCGCCACAATGTCGGGAAACTCGGATCTGTGGTCTTGGAATGTGCGCCGGAGAGCGCAAGTTGCACATGAAGGGCTCCACACCCCACCAAAGATGTGCACCTTCATCCTGTAAGTTACTGGCTCTCTACTCAGTTCCCCATTCTCCCACCAGAGGAATCTTAACGCATCTCGATGTTCTGGCGCTACATGGATTTGATGGTACATCGCCTCCACATCTGCCATGATGGCTGTAGTTCCTTGGCGAAACCTAAACAGGACTCCAAGTACTTTGTTGCTGAAGTCTGGATCTTGTAGTACCTGGTAGTTCAGCAATGTCCTTTTGTGTTTGGCTGCACAGTCAAAAACTATGCGTACTTTGTTTGGCTTATTTGGGTTCAACACCGGGTGATGAGGCAGATGCCAGACCAGTCCAGTATCTGACTCCAACTGGCACTTAGGCACTGATTCAGCATATCCTTCAGCAAGCAGTTTACTTATTTCCTCTACGTATCCTTGTCGCAGCCGTGTGTCCTTGGATAGTCTCCTTAGAAGCTCATCGAGTCGACGCTCCGCCACGGCCTTGTTGTTTGGGAATTCCGTGTTCTCATTACGGAACGGTATGGGAAATTGGTAATGACCATTAGTTTTGATGCCTGTCTCTGAGCATAGCCTCAACACTCTTTTGTCCTCAAGTGAATGAGCTGCTGACTGCAAGGCTCCTGTGTCCCCACTTTCCAGCTCCCAAAAAGCTTAACTTCTCTTTCCAGACGGGTTTTAGGACTCACGACAGTTTCGGTCATCAGGCATCCTGACATGCAAACTCCTTGTGCGTCTTGGTGCCCCACCGGTCCATTTACTGTCCAACCCAGTCGCGTTTTTATGGCGAATGGCATTCCATCCCTTCCTGCTCTGACCTCCACGGGTACCAGGGCCTGTGGCACATCTTGTCCTATCAGAATTTCTATGCTGTTGCTCTGTAATTCTGGTAATTCCACACCTCGCAGATGGGTTCACCTTGAGATATCACTTGTGTTCGCTACGGAGTTGTGCAGCGTTGTGGGGAAATTGTGTATAATGAGTACTTTCGGGATAAGTATGATTCTACCTCGTTTCATGCCTGCGCCAACCACTTCTAGATCTACCTCCGCTGACTCGAGTATCATCTCTTGGGCAAGTGTACCCATGGTTACCAGGGTAGGTGTCCCTTTCACCCTTAGTTTCTGTGCCAGATCTTTGGTGCAATACGACCTGTTGCTGCCTGAGTCCAAGAGAGCTAAAGTTCTGATGTGATTTCGTTGGTGTGAGTCCTTTCCCCGAATCTTCACACTCACTATGGGCAGTACAATCTTGGCATTTTTCGTCGATAGTCAGATGTCGCTTTCGCAGCTGTATGGGTTTTCATGGGCATCCTTTGTCCCTGTAGCATAGCCATGGCCTATTTTTCCGGCCATGTACGAACTGTCGTTGGCTTTCTGGGCCATGCCACCATCAGAGGTGCCTGCCACTGACTCCTGTTTCACGAGACCTTGAAAATTTCGCTTTACGCCACTCTTGTGTGTGTTTGACATACTTGCAGTAAGTGCCTCCCTTCGTTGTTGATGCAACAGTCTAGAATGCTTCTCTTTGCACCCATCAGTGCCACACCTGAAGCGTGACCAACACTCAGCAACAAGGTGGCCCACTTTCAGACACAAGAAACAGCAACGTAATCTTTTTTCCCTCACTGACATGCTACAGAATTCGTCGCACCCTGCTAATCCAGGTGCTCTGGAACACACTGGGCACGAGCCTTTTCCATAGCTTGTTTCTCCTCTATTGCCTTTCGCTTCACTGATAGTCACTAGGCCCACGGCACGTTTGCTTGACGATGATCCTTCTGGTCTTTTCTTACTTCCTTCTTGACTGTCCTCGCCTGATAGCAGAGCCATGTCATCCATCGTCACCGCTTTCTCCTCCAAATATAGCGCTAACCACTTCACCAGCCCTGTTCTGTGTCCTGTCGACTTCTGATAATTTCGTACATGATCCACACAGCGTTCCTCAATTTGGGGGGAAGCTTAGTCACCAGCGTTCTGAAGGTCTGCCTTGTTTCAAGTTCAGACATCAAGTTCAGATTCTCCAGATGGCTTACTGCACCCCATAGCTGAGATGTCAGTTTTCGCAGCCCTTCGTCGTCGAACGCCCCCACTGAGCGAGCGTCTGAGCCTTTTTACCAGCTGGTCTGCATATGCATACTTATCTCCAAACCTTGCCTCCAGGATCTTGATTGCCTTGTTGTAAGCTCTGTCTGGCTCTAGATAGTCGCATCCCATGATTGCTTGATGTAACTCTTCTCCTTCACAAGCATCCATGAGCAGTTGGTACTTGTACTTCTCTGGCGCGGCCGCATTTGTCATGTATCGACGGAAGGCATGCATAAAGATCCAAAACTCCGCCCGCCCTTGTCCTTTAAACTTGGGAAGGGTGGCTTGCGGCATGCGCATCGTAGCCACAAGCGCTCTTATTTCTTCACCCTTCTCTGATTCTCCCTGTGGATGCATAATTGTGACTTGAGGAGCTTTGTTTGCAAGCATTGGCGGTAAAGACGATGCCATTTTCTCGACATTGACCGATGCCTGTTGCTGGGATTCTTCCCGTACTATTGGTTTCTCATAATTGCTGGAGTTCTCTGTCGAAGGCTGTGAGCTGTCACTTCTTCGTGTTAGTGCTGATGTCTCTTGACCCGCCACCATTCCAGTGTGCTTCGTTTTCATCCACCCTGCCTTAAGCTCTCGCAGGGCTCAGTTTACTTAATCCGACGCTGCCTCAGCTCTGGCCACTGCTTGTTGATAATACAATTCCCTACTGTGACCTTCCCGTGGATCTCCTGGTATTGCAAGCTCATTTCCTGTTTCACCACTCTCTGATTGTACCTCGGCGGGCGGATCCATTGTCATTAGGTCAAAATGTTTGCTTCTATCTAGGTCCGACTCTCCTTCCATGTCATCAATATACCCAATCTCCGACATCTTGCTTATTCAGGTAATTTGAATTGCGTTCGTTTCCACCACTCTTGAATCAGGGCTCGTTCGTGTGCCTCGTCATTCACTCGCACCTGACATCATTACAGACTTTACATTGATATTTGGGTTATTTACAAAGTAATATCACTTCAGGCAATTATGACTGCTAATTGTGTTCTGCACTTACGTCAGACAACAATAATAACATAGTGTTTTCATTCTCATATGCACTACACCCAAGATCACCCAGACAAGACTATTTTCTGGACTAACAAGGTTTAACTATTATCGATGCGAGAAGTATACGGACGTTGCACTGCACTTACTTGCCACTGGATACACACACATCCACACCCACACGCTACACTAAGAGTGGCTGAGCTCACTCTGACAACATTATTTTCTTCAATAACAAAATGTTCAAGTATTATCGCCACTATAAATCTACGGGCGTTGCACTGTAATCCGTGGGACTGGGAACACGCGCGCACGCACACGCTCACGCGCATCCCTCCAGTGCAGAGGTCACCAAACTTTTTTCACAGTGGACCGGATAACTGAAAGAATGACGAGCGCGGGCCGCATAATCATTCTGTTCAATACTTGCAAGCCAGAACGAAAGCTCTGGTAACGTCAGAGCGTAGGCGGAGCTACCACGAGCAGGGGAAGGACTTGGGATCCGGCCAGCGGGCCATAGTTTGGTGACACCTGCTCCAGTGGGTTGAGTTGAGTTGACCTTGGTTACTGCTGCCCACGCGTTGGTTCAAGGCAGCACTGCTACACAGTAGACATTCACGTTTGACTGTAACCGCCAATCAGACGGTTAGAGGGTGAATGATACTTCTCACGTCGTACACGAACATTATAATTCGGTCAAACCTGTTGCATACAATTCATTTAGTATTTCAAATAAGTCGTACATAGGCACTCTTACATAAATGTTTAATCCAATATATATTTACATAACAATCATGGCTATGTAATTAGTCTAATCTTAACACAAAAACAATGACACAGTCTACCTGTGTACACAAAAAGTACTAGTTAAACTTATGTGTTGAAAGTCTAGACTCTAGAGAGAAGCCAGGGTAGGTGTTGACTCTAAAATATGGGTAGCTAAACTGAAATGCCCACCCTATAGCCTGGCCCCTTGGCTGGTCAGCTATGGCCGAGTCAGGTGATTACAATTATACATAAACAAACTCCCTTCACAACCTCCAACCTCCTTCTGGGCCTCTCATCTTCAACCATCTCAACACTCTACATTGTGAGTTACAGCCTAACATAACATTTGTTTATATGTCATCATAATTATGTACCGCTTGCGGTAACAGATACTACTATTTGAATATCATATTAACTCTGCTAATTTTTCATTTACTTAAGAGTGTGGAGTCTGGCATCTTCCGGGAGGTGGCGGAGCTTGAACAGAAGGGGCTTATCAAGTTCCAGAAGCTTTCCGAGTTCTTCCATAGTATGGACACCCTAGTGAGACACGGCCACCACGTCTTGTTCGACCTTGAGCTAGTCATCAGTATGATCATAGGCAGCGACTTCTCAAAATCAGGTGCTCTGAGAAGGACCTAAAACAATGTTGGCTTATGTATGATAAATAATCTACTAGTTAATACTTAAAAATTCATCGATTACTTACTGGTATCTATCTTCCCCAATCATTTAATGAGATGCATCTAATATCAGTTTTCATCACCAGGTCGCTGTGACTATTACTCGTCTAGGGAGAGGTACCTGCCTGTGGTGTTATCCCTGATAGGCCAGAAAGATAGTCCCCTTGTACCTGAACTAAGCAAAAAGTAAAAACAATATATATATATATATATATATATATATATATATATATATATATATATATATAAATATAAATACATATATATATATATGTAACCGGTCGGAATTTACTGGACTTTAATTTCTCACTTGACTTGGGGTTTATTTAAAATTAATAGATGGTAATGGCAGTGGAAGCGCCCCTTTGAGAAAAATCCCGAACCAGCACAAGAACACTTAAAACTACTAAACAAAATAAATTGTCCGTGACCCGTGGAAGGATAGCATCTGTGACTGGGATGAATGAGACACACTGTTACATTTAGACACTTATATTCCCTCCAACACTACAAACACAATCCAATAATGGTACACCAATATGCGCACCTCTTAACTTGAACTTAAAACACTACTCTGGGGAATAAAAGTTATACATGATATAAAAATTATTAGAACCTCAGGCAACAATAAATTTGAAGTATTAAGAACTGTTCCGTGCACACATGAAACAGGCCTTAAAGGCTTTCACACAATAATATCAGTCACTTAGGTACCAAAAAAAGATATTAACTACTCTACAATGAATAGGCCTTAAGGGCACTCAACAAAATTATATGTCACTGAGGAATGGTAATAAAAATGAGAAATTAAATACTCTACAATGAATAAGCCTTAAGGGCACTCAACAGAATTATATCAGTCACTGAGGAAATGGTAATAAAACATGAAATTAAATACTCTACAATGAATAGGCCTTAAGGGCACTCAACAAAATTATAGCACCCCAACAGATGCACACTTCCTAACCTAACCTAACCCCTACTCTGGGGAACAAGGTTATACCTGAGATCAGAATTTTGAAGAACAATCAGAGGCATTAAAAGAATCAAATCACAGTATCACTCTGGTTCCACTTGATGGCACAAACATTCAAAACAATATTATCAAAATTATCTAGAAACTATTAAATTACACCCGTAATAAGGGAGGGAAAATGTTCCTCCAGGTATCTCCTAGAGACCTAGACTCACGGTCTCAGTGTGTGACCATTAGTCTACTCAGATAGCCTCAGTGTACTCCCCGTGCGTCCATAAAGCGGACGGGAGTGAGCCAATCAGACCTTGTACAGTTGAGAGAAGCTTTAGCGTCCCGTGTCGTTTAGTTGTCGGGAGCACTCGTTCACTCAAGAGATCCTTTGCTACCCCGCTGAACAGTGACAGGCCTACTTTGATCGGTCCAATGGCGACAATCGCCACCCTCAATCCTCAACGGCAGTCTCAAACGGCAGTCAATCTCAGGTCAACTCCAGTCAACTTCAGTCAAGTGGGTTCTCACGGAAACCCTGAAATGAACTCACTGTTAGCTCTAGTTTACTTTATCACTGCCCTATCTAACCCTGTCTGAGATCGAATGAGACTTACTTGTTATACTGCAATATTTCAGCACAGGTGACTAGGCCACGTGACTATTTCTGGGACAGACGCGCAGGGACGTCTTGTTCGTGTGAGTGCTATCCGGGACTGAGAGAGAGGCCGCTTCGTGTCCTCTCAAGGCGTTAGCTTAGGCCTACGTGACCTATTTTCCGCCTAACTAATAACTCCTTGGGACACCCTTTAACATTATTCAGACTGCTAAACGATCTATAATAATTTCAAATTCAATAATAGTCCCTTAACTTCATGAATCGCATCATTATTAATCCGGTAAATTACATTTAATATCATATAGGCCTAGTTCCGCAATCTCCCACTATGTGCGGGGAGCGCTCTCTTCCCTCAGACGACCTTGAACGCTCAGTACCGCTAATGGCGGGGCATTCGAAATTACTCTGAAATTTCTGAATATTACATATATATATATATATATATATATGCAAAATTTTACTTAAGTGTTGCGGCAATAATAATAATGTTATTATATTGAATGTCATTATTATCATGATAAAATTTTCATTAAACTACTACTTCTTCTCTCTTCTCTCCCCTTTCTTCTTTCTTCTTCTCAAAACTTTGTTGAAAAAAATTATGTAGATTTTTTAGGTTGTAGAATTAAATACTTGAAAAACACAACTGGTTTGTTAATTGACTGTGTAAGATTTAACAACTACCTGTAATGATAGGAGGATGTAATTAATCAGGATATAAGAGAAGGAAAGTAACTTCAGATTATTTAAGTACGTGTCTTCATAAATTTATTTAGAAGACAATAGTTCATTATCAAGACATATAGATGGGGACAACGAGTTCTAATGACATAATTTTCGGATAAATCTTGTCGCAGCTGCATGTACTGTGATCTGTATTAACACGGATTATGTATTTAACAGGATATGGTCCATGACAGAGAGCGGCCTCTACAACAAGTGGTTTGATATGGGCGTTCCAAACTCTACTGCCTGTACTTACCCTGCCACGAAGATCACCCAAAGTGCCTCCTTCTCTCTCGCTCACTTCTGGGTAAGGATTTTAGACAAGTAAAGAAACGGGGAAAAAGAGAAACAACGGAGCACCTTAGCTTTCGTCTTTATTCAAGACATCTTCAGAGGCAGTTGCCTCTGAAGATGTCTTGAATAAAGACGAAAGCTAAGGTGCTCCGTTGTTTCCCTTTTCCCGTGTGATTATATCAAGATTTTTCTTATCCACGTTTTCATTGTGGATCTACATCATTTCTAGATGCTGTGTTTCCTTGCACAAGGCCAAATTGTATTTGATCGCTGTTGCTACAAGGTACTGTACGTGAACATCATTTACCACCATATTAAAATTTGATTTAATAAGAAGTTCACTTCAGTTGCACAGTTTCATTTCTTCGTTTTACAGGTTTTCTCCTACACACTACGGCGAAAATAGAGGAAGATTGCCTTACTAAAAAAGTATAATACCTTACCTTTCAAATTGCCTCGAAAAGTATGAGGACGATGCGTCTAACTAATGGAAGACTCACATCTGGTAATGCGACTTTCCTGTGTTCTTCAGGGGGTGTTCGTGGTGCTGGCTGTTGGTCACTCCCTCAGTTTGCTGGTGATCTGCCTCGAGCTGCTCCTTCATCACGTTCTGGCCTCTGATATCCATCGTTCTCCCATGGAACTCACCAGCACCATGACTGCTCTCCCTCATTAGTTTGGGCGATGAAAAAAAAAATAAGTGTGTGTGTGTGTGTGTGTGTGTGTTGTTTTTAAATAAAAATTCCCAATTCGCATAATTTTGCACCTTAGAGTTATCAGTCTGTGCTATTATATTAGTCAAGCGAATATGGTCTAACTCTAATCTATATTATAGACTTAGCCTTTCCTGCTTATTCTGGGTACCAAATTGTGAATGATATCAACGATGTGAAGAACTAAGCTTAACGCACTCTAGTCGATTTTGGGGAGATGTGTTAATATTATCAACCACTTACAAGAAATTGTAGGCCTGGGAGGTGGACATATCACATTTTCACACAGAAAGAACGTGAAGTGGCGACGACCAGTGAAGCCAACAGCCGTGGAGGATCGCACCAGGTTTGTGTGGGTGTGGGTGGAAGGTATGTCTCTCCGCGCAGCCCGAGAGACAGGCGCCAGTGTGACCACTGTGTACAGGTGGGTCCACCGCTGGCAGCAAGGCCTGTCCTCATTGACGACTTATCTAAGGCTCTTGGTAGAGATTTATTATCTTTGAGCTACATACGAATAAACTGATGACCAGTTTATCAATAATTATAATCACAGGAGTGTGATATCCATGAATCGAGTTTCTAATCTCAGAGGATCCGCGCCACAGATCTAGAACAGAAATGTTAAAAAAAATTCGAGGTATCGGCAAAAGAAAAAAAAAGGAATCGAGTTCTTGAATTAGTACATATTCACAATAGTACTTCAAGTAAGACGTGGAACAAAGAGTATCACAGTGGTGCAGTTAGTAAGAAAAAATCTTTATGTGTTTGGAGATTATTGTGTATTATGTTTAAATGACAAAACTTTACTTAATTATGGCAATATTGTAATTTTTTTTTATTAAAAATGTTTGCAAATTTTATGTATTTCTTTTATATCCTCAAGCCAAGACAGTCATACGTCTTTAACACATTCATTTAATGTAATATTTTCATGTTTTAATATTAAGCCTAAGCTTAATCCTGTAATTATTTTCATGCTTAATATATAATTCTCAGTATCGAAGCTATTGCTCTATGGTGCTTATCTCCTGTACGGTATTTTAGGTCTGATAAAGAAAATACAGTATATGTTTTTCGGTCTGATAAAGAAAAGAAAATATATTTGTCGAAAAGAGACCATATATTTGTACTGTTATTCATCCTAAGGATATACTGTAACTTTAGGGAGTAGGTAGTAGGCAGCTACCAGACAAGGAGGTACGACCGCCTGGGAAGATATTGGAAGCATAATGTATTGTCTAATGGTAGACCCTGCTGCCATATGTGACTAAGTCCCGGGTTGATGATCCGACTTTGTGCCTCATTTACACACAATTGTAGGGTCTCAGTTGTTTCTCTTACTACTAAGTCAATCAGAACACCGAGATAAGAGAACCGTGGCTCTGATGAGAACAAGAAGATGAAGAGCAAGGTAAAGTTAAGAAGTGGGAAGTACAGATTGAGAATGAGAGCAGGTGGGCCTTCCACCTTGCGGACGCTGGTTTATAGCTTAACCAATGACAGACGTCCCTCAGTCCACCAGGGGCAAGGAAGGGTAAGATACGCTAAGCTAAGCTAGTGTAAAGTGTGATCCCAGGGGAATGTGCTGTTTTAGGGTTTGTTGGAGGGTCCCTTCAGGTCCTTTTGTTGCTGAAGGGATGTTCCTCATCTTTAGTGATTGGGGGGTCCCACCAGGTCCTTGTGTGAACTGGCAGGATAGTCCCCATCTTTTCGGCTATATGAGTGGTGTTATTCTCTCGCGTATAATGGTTCCAGGCTGAGTGTGTTAATGTTGATGTTTCTTGGCCACCAGCTGTGTGATATATTGTTGTTTGTCTGTACTTGTTCCTGTAAAATAGGGTCTTGTGTTCGGTGTAGTTTGTCCCATACCACTTTTGCTTGTTTGTGTGTTTTTATGTTAATTGTGTCTATGTTATGTTCGATGTGTATGTCTCGTATTTTTTGTCTGTATGGCGGCTTATGTTTTGCTGCTCTTCTTAGTGCTGTATTTTGGACTGCTTGCAGCTTGAGTTTGTTTGTTTTAGTTATTGTGTTCAGTGGAATTGATGGGTATTCAAGGTGTGGTCTGACGAGTGATTCTTATAGATGTAGCTGTGTTTTGGTGTTTAGTTTTCTGAAGCGACGGAGTTTGGATAGTTGTGATTTGGCTTTTGTCAATCTTTCCCTAATGTGTTGGTGTATACCGTTTCTGGTGATTTTGAGTCCCAGTATTTTTCCACTTTCTGCATATGGTAGCTGTTGATTGTTGATTATGATTGGGTATGGATTTATTTTTGCAATGTATGAATCTTTAGTTTTGGGATGTTGGTTTGGATTTTCCATTTTTTCTCATAGTTGTTAATTACTTCAGTTTCTCTTCCTGTTCTTATGGCCATCATTTGTTTAGATCTCTCCGGATATTGTATTATTTGTGTGATGTCATCAGCTTATGCTATATAGTCCGAATGTCTTGGGTCTGGTATGTCTGCTGTGAATATTGTGTACAGTGTGGGTGAAATGTTGCTGCCCTGTGGGACTGCACTGTGTATGTTGAAGGTTTGTCCGGTGTAGTTGTCTATAATGAGTTTGGCTTGTTTGTTGTCTAAGAAGTTGCAGAGAAGGGTTGTCATGTTTTTTGGCCTGTCAAGTTAAATTATTTTATATACTGACAGCACAACATATATACATCGTTTCTCACTTTTGAAATTTGTTCATATATGTATTTCTTTATGATTATTATTATTATTATTATTATTATTATTATTATTATTATTATTATTATTAATATTATTATTATTATTATTATTATTATTAAATTTTCGCCCCTCAGGCCCCGATGTTGGTCAGAGACCTGTGTCCGGGTGGGCTCATCCCCCCCCCCCCCCCCCAAAAAAAAACACAGTAAAATATACGATTTACGTAATACCGTTTTACCAGGACCGTCTGTTTTTCGGAGGAAAATGATTGGCTGGTAAAATGGGAATTTGTCCACTGAGGACGGAATTAATTAATGTTATTGTCATAGGGTAATATAAGGACAAAAGGATACGAACGCAATATGAAATTTTGGGGCGAAGTTATTGCCAGCGTAAAAAGTAATCATTCCACTCAAACTCCCTGAATTGTACGAAATACGGTATATCTTTATCTAGATTTTTTCTATGCAATTCTCTTCAATATGCTTTTATCTAACTCATGAATTTACAATAATTTAGATATTCTTCAAACAGAATGTAGGAAATACACAAATAATATAGAGATTATGAGAACATCGCTCAGGAATGCAGTCAGGCAGCATGAATGGTCTCTCCAGTTTGTCGCAAGTAAAATTGACATTTCACTATGATCCTTAGTCTTAATGTTACCTTTTATACAGTACGTCTTTCTGTAACATTAGGCTACATTTAGGCAAGACATTAGGTTCCCACTGATATAGCTTTTAGTGTAGGGAGATTATTTAGGGTTCACAAATAAAGAATCAACAAGTGCATTATGTTTAAATGACAAAACTTTATTGCAATATGTAATAGTGTTCCTTCATTTTATTAAAAAAATGCAGTTTTAATTTTTTTTATATCCTCAAGCCAAGAAAGTCGTACATCTAACACATTCATTTAATATAATATTTTCATGTTTTAGTGGACACAAGTCATCAACCCACAACGGGGTCTGGGGGCGAAAAAAAAGTATAAATTAGAGGAAAAAAAGATTATGTTAATTTACACCAGGAAGATGCCGGAAAACCAGCTTTTTGAGGCGAGACAGATTGTAAGAGAATGGAAACACAGAATAAGGCAGAGCATTCCACAGTTAAGCTGTGTGAGGAAAGAGGGAACTACTACAACGGGTTATTCTAGTGTGACCGACATTTGCACAGAAAGGTGGTACACAGGATGCTAATTTCACCAAACATTGCTCGTTAAAGTACTTGTAAAAGAGAAAGAGCGAAGCATCATTGCGGCAAAGAGAAAGGGAGAGAGATTACTCTATTGACTAATAGTGGATAGTTGTTAATAAGACGAAATGCCTTTGTTTCCACCCTATCTATCAATAGGAGAGAAGAAGAACCACTACATATGTAAGAGCAATACTCCAGGTTAAGACGAACGAATCCCTTATAAACTTGAAGCAACTACTCAGGAGTGAAGTAGCTACTGCATCTGACCAATATCCCCAGCTTTCGGGAGGCAGCTTTAGTTATGTTGTAGATGTGTGGCTTTCATGACATATTTGAGGAAATAATAAAGCCTAGCATATCTATTTTAGAATTTGGCAAAAAGTTGCGTCCTGAAATGTGATTGGTGGGAGATTTTCAGTTTTGGAAGCGTAATTGGTAAATACTGTGCTTTCTTACTATTGAATTTTTCCAGATTTCTACCTCACCATTCGGAGATGCTGCACAAATCCGCATTGATAGAAGAAACGACATCAGGTCAAGAAACCGATCTAGTTTGAGAGTTAGGGGAAGATAACATGACAAGAGTGAAGATTAGAATCATCAGCATAGGAATGAATAGAAATGAAGTAGTGGGAAGTTAATCATTAATGAAAAGAAGGATGAGAGTAGGTGAAAGAACAAACCCCCTAGAACACCACCATCGGTAGAGAAAGAGCAAGAGATCGAATCATAGAAAACAACTGCCAGAGAAAAGCAAAGGAAATGACGCTGGCAGTTTTTGTAGAGAAGTGAGTGACTCAGCTGACGGTTGTGAACCTTAAATTGTAGCAACAAGTAATACCTCTTTTTTGAGGTTTATGAGGACGAGGATTCCAATTATGACTATACTTTTAAGATTCAAAGTCAAGGTCACGTGTCAAGGTCAAGGTAAAGGTAAATCTTGGTCTTAACCACTTTGATATCGGGCACATCTTGATAAATATTAAATATATTCCCTGATATATGACACTCGTGATGTCATGGGGCACGACGTGGCCTTATCACTGAGTCAGATTCATATAGTGGGGCAGGCCCTTCACGATGATTTCTGTGAAAATCAGGCTAGATAAGATGGCTGTTGCACTCTCTGACACCATCTTTCGTAATGCCATGTATACTCTCAAGAATCGTCTTGACATCAGGTCAAAGAATTTCGAGAAAGCATAGATCCTGAAGAAGAATGTTGCACTGGTCACTCACCTATCCTGTCACTTCAGTCTCGCACTGACGCTGATATGAACGAATTCTTCAGGTTCGAAAATCAACGTGAGCTTCCTTTTCTCGCTGACCACGGCATGCTCAGATCAGGCATCAAGTCTGACATCTTGAAATACCTGGGTGTCCCTGCATTCTCATGTGCTGCTGCCTCTAATGTGACAGTCCACATATTGGACATGACGGCTGTGGTTCACATGGTGAGGCCGATAAGATCAGCCACATTCAAGAACTCACTGAAACTGTTGTTGCGGTTTGGGACACTTAACCAGAGAAAATCCTGAAAGCTCAGACTCAACTTCGCTGCAAGGTCCATGCACACGCGTTGGTCCTGACGGCAGCACCCCCATCCCAAAGCGAGACTAGCAAAAGTATCTGAGCAATACAGATAACAAGAAGGAACTGTTCTCCTTCACCAGTCAAAAACTTGCTAAGACCAAATTGGATGCTATTCTCATCCTCACAACCAAGTCTGAGACACTACTGTCCAACAAGCAGTGCGGCGTGTCTGACCTTCAGCCCTGCAATCACAGAGAAGCTGGTTCATGAATCATTCTACATCTGGCTTACGCTTCTCGCCAGAGGCACGAGAGAGCATACTGTATATACGAACTGTGGATAGTGATGTTGTCGTGCTTCCCATCCCCTTCTTTGGGCAACTTGGCCTTTCAGAGCACTGGATTAGCTTGGGGAGTGACAAGAACTACAGAGTTATTCCAGTCCATGATTTTCAGTTTCAGTTGGGCCCTTTAAATTCACTTGTATCTCACCTCTTCCATGCACTCACTGGTTGTGATACAACTTCTCAGCTCCTTGATTACGGAAAGAAGACTGCTTGAGGTACGTGGAACAACATGCCTAAGTTGACAGAGACACTGCTTGCTCTTTCAGATGACCCTGAATCCTTCACTTTCGAATCGATCCACATGAAGCGGCTTGAGCGGTTCCATGTAAGGATGTACAGCAAGAGCTGAAGCGCTGCAACAGTCAAGGAGGCGAGGCGATAGGTCTTCTCACATGGCTTGCACTCTCTTGAGTCAATCCTTCCAATTCAAGCTGTCCTATTTTTGCATGTCAAGAGGTCTATTCTCCAGGCACGTTTCATCTGGAAACAGACTGTATTTCGTGACCAGGAGGTTCCTGAAATTGACAAACGGGGATGGGAGTTGGATGAGAAGAAGCCTTGGATTCCCGTCTGGACCTACTCGCAGATGCCAGCAAGGCCTGTTTCATATTCCTCTGCTGCGGCTGTCTGAAAGCATGCCGAGGGAACTGCAAGTGCAGCAAGAAAGGCCTTCACTGCAAAGCACTTTGCGGGTGTGAGGGAAGCTGCATAAACAATGATGATGTTCATTGATGAATTTAATTTTTGGGATTGGTTGTTCTTTGATCGATTGTAATTGTAAAAGCCTGGACTTAGGGAAAGATATCCCTTGCCAGCCTAATCAGGATCTTATAAGAGGAAAGTCAAGAACTATGGTTTTCTGAGGGATAACAAACAACCTTTCGAGATTGACATCTCTTTACTATGAAAATAATACAAAACTCTGACACCACTCACACAAATATCAAATAACAATTACGGGAGTCAAACAATTATGAGAATCAAACAATTAATGGAGTCAACAATTAAGGGAGTCAAATAATTAACGGGAGTCAAACACTTAACAGGAGTCAAACAATTACTGGAGTCAACAATTAATGGAGTCAAACAATTATGAGAATCAAACAATATAGAGAATATTTCCTATGGCGGCGGCCCGGTGGAAGGTTCCGTAAAGCAGGGATCCGCTCTAGGGGGGGGGGGGGGTGGGGGGGGGAGGTCAAGACAGTTTTCTCACTTGAGCGACGGCGGGCGATGTCTTGCTACATAGGAGAAATGGCCAGGTGCACAGAGGGTGTGGAGGAACTGGCGATGACGTGGCAGCCGCGGTAGTCGTTGGGGTAGGTGTCCGGAGATTGACAGTCGACTTGTGAAGGTCTGGGGAAACAGCCCACGAGTCCAGGACCTATGATGACATCACAACCAGAATTTGAACGAACAGCGGGGTAGTGTAGCTGTACTGATGGCTGGGTAGTGTCTGGTGTGTGTCAAAGCAGCAGTCACGTTCTCACCTCCGTCTACCCCCCCCCCCCCCCCCAAGCTGGGGTCGCGGACCAGCAAATGAGCGGCGGACAACCATCTAGCTCGTTACCGCCCTTATAGTAATATTCAGACGTTTTATTTTGTACTAGCCGAATCGCCGCCCTCCAGGGGGCTCTTTCGCTAGGCCACGGTAGGACGCCACCCTCCCGGAGGCTCCACATTGTCTCACTGTTCAGCCCCCAAAACTTCTTCCATCAATAGTTCATTAACTGTGTATGTAAGTTCCACCATGTTTTTCACTACAACGGTACAGCAAATTATATTTTTTTTAGCATTAAATTGTTATTATTTTATTGTCTAATCATCACTACATATAACACCATCCATCATCACTACATATAACACCACCCATCATCACTACATATAACACCATCCATCATTACTACATATAACACAATCCATCATCACTACATATAACACCACCTATCATCATCACTACATATAACACCATCCATCATCACTACATATAGCACCATCCATCATGACTACATATAACACCATCCATCATCACTACATATAACACCAACCATCATCACTACATATAACATCATCCATCATCACTACATATAACACCACCCATCATCACCACATATAACATCATTCATCATCACTACATATAACACCATCCATCATCACTACATATAACACCATCCATTATCACTACATATAACATCACCCATCATCACTACATATAACAACATCCATCATCACTACATATAATATCATCCATCATCACTATATATAACACCATCCATCATCACTACATATAACACCACCCATCATCACTACATATAACATCATCCATCATCACTACATATAACACCATCCATCATCACTACATATAACACCACCCATCATCACTACATATAACACCATCCATCATCACTACATATAACACCATCCATCATCACTACATATAACACCACCCATCATCACTACATATAACACCATCCATCATCATCACTACATATAACACCATCCATCATCATCACTACATATAACACCATCCATCGTCACTACATATAACACCATCCATCATCATCACTACATATAACACCATCCATCATTGCTACATATAACACCATCCATCATCACTACATATAACACCATCCATCATCATCACTACATATAACACCATCCATCATCATCACTACATATAACACCATCCATCGTCACTACATATAACACCATCCATCATCATCACTACATATAACACCATCCATCATCGCTACAGATGGGTAAAGTAGTTTCCGAGCTTCTTGTGTGGACACACTTACACACAAACACACAAACAAACAAACACACAGACATACTTCTTTGTTTTATATATATAGATTACTTATATTTAATTTCATTCTTTCCTCACCTTTTATATGCATAAACTTACTATTAAAGAAAATTGTACCTAATATTGTGATGAACGGAAGTGTGCCAGCTGTTGTTTAACTATCCTCATGCAATACTTGTAGTTTGTCACTGCAATCCATGTAAGACAATCCAGATTGTCATTGGTCAATCTGTTCCTTTGCTTTCGCTTCATTATGTTCATTATTGAAAATGTCACTTTCACATGTATTTGTACTGACAAAGAAAGACATCATTTCTTACACACACTTTTTCGAAGCAGGGTAGTATGTGTCAGGAACCATGTTCCAAAAGTGGTAGACACCTGTTGTAACTTCAGCTTTCAGGATGTCATTTGTCTGCAGTTCAATGATCTCACATCCCACTGCAGCACAGTAAGGGCAGAGATTTGTGATAACCGGGGTCAAAGATGACACGGGTACAAGAAAGGGATTCTCGATAAAATTGAAAAGCTCTTTGTATTTAATTACATCCTCGAATCTTGACTCAAATTCTTCCTTCAACTCCCAATACTTTCTCAAATGTTTCATAGCTGAAATATTGCGAAAGTTCTGGGTCATTTCTGATGACTTTCTTAAGATTTGGAAAGTGAACAAATTGTTGTGATTTTGTTTTGACCGCGGGTCACTACAACACGCAACATGTTACCTGGGTGTTTATTTTTTTCTGAGGCTGGAGATTCACTGTATTTAGGTGACAAGTAATATTAGTCAGAACAGACAGTTTCATTATCCACTCCTTATTTTCTAAATCTGACTCATTTCTTCCTTTGCTTTCAAGAAACTCATGAATTTGAGGGAGGAGACTAAAAAATCGCCCAAGCACTCTTCTCTCTCTCTCTCTCTCTCTCTCTCTCTCTCTCTCTCTCTCTCTCTCGGAATCGAGTGTGACGAAGAGAGAAAGATGGAATTTTTGTAATGGTTTCGATGTGCACTTTTTAAAGTTTATCTTCAATGTTTCCTTATATTATCTGATCGGTTGGCCATCTGCTCTATGTTTGTCGTTGTTTTAATGGTTGCAGAGCTGCATGGTAGTCTATTCTCTATCTTAGTTTATCCTTCGTAGTTGGTTCTGCACAATTTCGACCCCAATGTTCCTATATTTGGTGTCACTAAGGGTAATGCCATTTATCTTCTTGACTTCCCTGGTAAAAGTGGCCTGTGTGTGACTCATGGCTCGGTACTGTACAGCAAGATAAGGGAATCCCTTGTTCGATAGACTTGCATCTGTGTTGTTGTTTTCTACTCTGTATAGCTGAAGCCACAAATATGCATGCAGTCTTCTTATGTCCCAGGAGCACAACTAATCCTATGTTGAATAGCCTCATAGATATCCGCGTGATGGACAGGTGGGACCCAATATATTGAAAATTGTTAACCTGGAGTACGAGTGAAGCATGGACTGGCTGGGACAGAACCTGCATCTTGCTTAAGTTTAGGTAGTACTGTTCATTACGTACGTAAAGACACACAGACGGACGGACAATAATCTTATAGGCCTCATCAACATTCGTAGCGGGGAATTAATGAATTAATTACAAAATTGTCCTCCCAGAATTACTACGCATTTTTTGTATCTTTCATTTTACAAAAGATAAATGTGGTGGAAGTTAGCGGCAACCTTGGAAGAAAGATGGATGCCGAAACGAATTTTAACTTGGTCCTGGGGACTCTTCTGTCTCAGCCCCTCAATAGGAAGCTCCCCAGCAGCCACACGACCCTTGTCCTGGTGACCGCTTGGCTGGTGTTTGCCTTCATTGTGGGCACTGTCTACCGCGGCAACGTCACCGCCGCCCTCACATTGCCCAAGTACCCGCCCAGACCGGAGACCACCGAGGAACTCATTTGACAAGTATGGATTTATGTGTTTTGACGTAGTAATTAATACAATGTAATACAGTTACTAATCTGGTTCCCTTAACTTTCAGGATAACAATGCCGCCGTTTGGACGTGAATTTATTAGTTTCTTCAAACAATCGAATTCTGTGATGTATACTGTAGGGCCCTGGCTGAACGTATGTCAATAGTACCTACTGTCTTGGTCTTCAGCAAGCCAGGGATAACAGTGTGAGGTCAATTGCACAGTAAATACTAAATCTATCCTAGAAATAAAATACTGAATAATTAGAATATTTGCGGTTTACTTGTATTTTGTGTTTTGTGGGTATAAATGACAGTGGTCCCCTTAGAAAGTCAGTATTACAAATAAACTGACCTTTATTCAAGCTAGGTTTGCCTAATACGCATCATATAAGAGCAGTAGGTTGTAGGGTGACGGAATCGTGGAAATAAAAAGACTAAATGTGGTGACTGATGGTGAAGTTTAGACACAGGAAAGCTGCGCAGAGTAGAAGTGACATAATAGGGAATGACTTGTAATGTGACTGAGATTGAAATATTTCAGAGGGTTGAATGGTGGAGTTAACTGATGCATGAAGCAGTATCAGGACACAGATTGTTTAAGGTGGATGGATGGTATGATGACAGTAATGGACGAATGCTGATCATGTGTATAATTTTACATTGTACGAGTATGTTGTCCAGCAATAACAGGTAGGACGATCGTGAATGAAGACACTTTGATGAAGTCATTGTGGTATTGGAAATATGGTGATTCAAGGAGAAATTTAATTTAAAGTAAGCCCAAGTGTTAATAATTGAAAGCGGATGCTAAACACATCACTTTTTTGAGGAAGAGTAAAAACTAAATTATGGACTCAAGATTGTGTTCAAGGTCGTTGTGTTACCTACTGGGAAACGTGACTGGACATTAGAATAAAACACCCAGCATATATCTATAGCCCCCCCCCAAAAAAAAAATAAATAAATAAATAAAAAAAAAAATAAATAAATAAATAAATAAATAAATAAAACAAAATAAAAATTAACTCATATATTTGCCCAACTAGTTTGCATTGTTCACGTGTCCACACTCACATAGATAATTATATATTATATAAGCATAAGCGAATACACATACAAACACACACGCACGCATACAGTCGATCAATCAATCAGAGTACCGTCCTCATATCTGGGGGTTGGCCACCACATTCCTCCATCTAATCGTTCTCGGGCTGTTTTTTACCAATCCTCCAAGGTTTTGTATCTCTCTGGGACCCATTTTTTAATTTCATTCATCCATCCCAGTCTCTACCTTCCCCTGGCCCTCTTACCCTTAACTTTGCCCATTAATATTTCTATTATTATTCTCTCATCCCAAATTATATGACCAAATTATCTCAATTTTTCTGTACATTTCAAATATTTCTCTAGAAGTTTTTGCAGATCTTAGTACGCCTTCATTCGTTTTCCTATCAGTGTAGCTTATTCTTAGCATTCGTCTGTGACACCACATTTCAAAGGCCTCCAACCTCTTTTTGTGTCTGCTGAAATTGCCCACACTTCTGACCCATACACCATTCCTTGCCATACAAAGCCTTCCAGCAGCCTTTTTCTCAATATGAAATTAATGTCCCTTTTCATTCGGTATTGAGATTATTAAAATCTGTTTGTGCTTACCCCATTCTTGATTTGATTTCCGTCGTACATCTACCACCACAGCTAATGTTACTTCCCAAATACACAAAGAATTTCCACTCGTTTTAGTTTCCTGCTGTTTACCATAATTTGTATTTTAGGATTTTTTTCCTATTTGGAAACATCAAGTACTTTAGTCTTTACAGCATTAACTCTTATACCATATTTTTTTACATTTTCACCAATCTGTTAACGAATTTATGTAATGCCTTGTTATTATCTGTGAAAAGAGCAGTATGATATACAAAGCGTTTATTGATATTAGTTTACCATTAACTTTCGGTCCTTTATTATCACTTATAACTTCTCTCATTACGAATTTTGAGTATATATTATACAACGTTGGAGATAGAACACAGCCTTGTCTTACTCCCGGTCTAAAGGTGAACTAATTAGTACGTTCATTATTTACTAACACTGCATCCTCCTGTTGCCAGTAAAGATTCTTTAAAATTATAATATCTCCTTCATTAATGCCTATTTTTCCAAGGTGTTTTAAGTTTATTGTGCTTTACCTTATCAAAAGCTTGTTCAAAATCAACATAATAGAAACAAATAAAATAATGGACCTTTAAAGCCATTTCATTTAAAATTTTCAAACTAAAAATATCTTCTCTAGTTAATTTTCCCTTTCTAAATCCATTTTGCTCCTCACATAACTTACTTTCTGTTCTAAATGTTATTCTACTTAAAATTATGTTTAATAAGACTTTCTAGGTATGACTTATGAAGCTTATTGTTTAAAACTGGGTGCACTCTAAGGCTTCTGGCTGTTTAGTTAATATTACAAATATTGTTTTTTTCTGAAATCACTGGGAAGATCTTTGACGTATATAGAATTACATACTTTAGTGCAACATTGCCTGTCATTCTTGCCCATTAGTTATATTAATTCTGCTGGAAACTGATCAACCCCACAAGCTTTACCATTCTTCACTTTGCTCACAGCTGCCTCAACTTGTTTCCAGAATTGGCATTTCGATCTTTATTTTCATTTCGTTTCTCACCTTCACTCTATCTTTGTCATTGTCTCGTTCTTCTACGTACTCTGCCCATCTCTCGTTTACTTCTTCTGATTCCAATAGGATCTTATTGTCTTGCTTTTAATAGTTTCACCCCATTTAGTGACTTTTTTCTTGTTGATTTGTTTAATCTTTCTGTATATTTCCCTATATTTATGCCTTTTGTCATCATCTGCAATACCATTACATTTCCTTTCTTGGCCTGTCTGCATTCTCTTTGAATTTATTTGTTAATTTTTAGGAAAGTCTCACTTCGTCTATCCATTTTCATTAAAACTTCATTTGTCATCCAACTTCTCATAGCCCCGTTCCTCATATGTCCTGTAAGTTTTCCCCAGTCTCTAAAATTACTTCTTTCTAATTATTGAATTATTGTCCTGATCCTTGTTCACCAAAGTCACCCTTTAACAATACTAAAAAATGATTTCGGTTTCAGTTTCATATCCCATCCCTGCCCTTGTTTTGAATTTACAGTACATACTAATACTACTTTGCTGTGACTCGTAATCGAGTATGTCGATCATCCAGCTATGAGACAATGATATGAGTTATTAGGGATTTCACCTTCGTTGGTGAGCCCTGAAGGGTGACTAGAGAGGCGATACGGGACCGGCAGTGTCGTTCAAATATACTACACGCGTTGAGGGGTATACATAGTGCGGGAGGGGTGGTGGCATCATCTTTCTGGCATTAGTGCTTGTCTGCCTACGTATGCAGTCGGGCTAACTCGAAAGTATTGGCACCTTCTCGTGTGGTGCTATTGCAAGCGTTACGGTGTGGAGAAATCATCTCCCAGGTGAGGGGGTCTATTTGGCACTTTTTCAGGTTTGTCATAAGACTATCCTTATACCTTTTCATTTGCAGTCAGTGTTACTTTTATTATTTGTTAGTTGACTGTAAGGTAGCTGCTTTAGCAGTCTACTGTCGTCCATGCAGGAAACATGGCCAGTCCAACATGGGTTTTCATGGATAATGGTAGCCTCGATGCTCCTACACTTGGTGTCAGCAAGAATATTGGTATTTGTTCTCTTGTCTTCCCAACGAACTCGGAGGATGGAACGTAGACTACGTTAGTGAAAGTTTTTTTAAGTGTCTTGCGGTGCCTCCTGTATGTGACCCATGACTCGTTGCCATAGAGGAGGGTGGGGGAGGACCACTGCTCAATATACGTGTAACTTTGTAAATAATTACAGCTCCCTACAGCTGAAGGCGCGGGTACGGAGTCTGCCAAAGGCTTGAGATACACATCTGATACGATGCTGAATCTCTTCATCACTGTCCGCCGAGATACTGAAAGTGGATAATTTTAGAGAGGGTAATACTGCTAAGGTAGTAGGTATTAGGCAGCTACCAAACAGGGAGATACTGCCGCCTGGGAAGATATTGGAAGCATAATGTGTTGTCTATGGTAGATCCTGCTGTCACATGGCATCACAAAAATTGTGATTAAGTCCCAGGTTGCTGATCTGACTTTCTGCCTCATTTACAAACAATTGCAGGGTCTCAATTGTTTCACTTACTATTGACAACACAACATACATATATTGTTTCTCACTTTTGATCTTTTTTCATTTTCATTTGTTTATTTCTTTATGGTTCTTTATTAAATTTATTAGTATTATTATTATTATTATTATTATTATTATTATTATTATTATTATTATTATTATTATTATTATTATTATTATTAATACTATTAGTATTAATACTATTATTACATTTTCTCCCCCCTCCCCCCAGGCCCTGATGTGGGTCAGTGACCTGTGCCCTGGTGGGCTAATCCCCGTAAAAACAGAAAAAGAAAAAAAAAGCTAGATGGATGGAGGTGTGGCTAAACCAGGGGAAGGCTGAAAGAGACTCAGAGTCTTACGTACATTCACCTCAAGACCGATGTGTGCATACACATCTGCGTTGGTTTATCCCTAAAATAAAAATAATAATTTTCACGTGAATACAACATTTATGATGTTTGAATACATTGTATGTAAACCAATAACTACATCCACCTAAGATTGTCTTTATCCCCGTGTTTCATAATTAATTATATTGACATAAGTTATGAGCGTATGTAGCTCATCATTTAGGTTAGTGTGATTGTATATGACAGAGTCGTGTGAGGGCAAGGGAGCACTGACAGAAGAATGGGCAGCAGGAGGCATAACAGGGGAGTTGCCGAGCACTGACAATAATAGACTTAGTGCCCTCGCCTTAGTTCACATGCAAGGACCACTAATGATGCTGCTGTTGGGGTTGACAATAGGAGGCCTTGTCTTTACCGTACAAATAACAGCGAGCTACTTCAACCTGTGTGTGTGTGTGACGGTCTGCAGGCAGGCGGGGTCATTGGTTAGGTCCGTGTGGTTTTCTGTATTTTTTTTAATGTGTGTAAGATAACTAAATTAAAATAAGAAAATCGTGAAAATTCATTAAATCAAAGCAATAATAATTGTATATGACAAACCAGTACATGTACTAAACACTGTACTTGTTGCCCCTGAGGCAATAATTTTATTTTTTTAATCAAGTTTGTTCTTCTAGGTTAGGTGCTTCACTATAATAGTAATACTTGTTCTACCTTCAAGTAATTAATAAATTTTCTTTCTGTTAATAAATTTAAATCAATGGAGTTTTATTAATCTGAATCATGAAAGACAAAATAATACAAGCAGTATACAGTAATACCTCTTTTGTGAAGTGTTCTCCTTTTTCATGTTGAAGAAACGATTATAAAACACGAAGAGCAAACGTGGTATTAGTATTATTTGTTTGAATAAATAGCAAAGTTTCCTTGTGGTTATCATCATATGCTTGGATCACGCTCACCTACAGTGATCAGTGATTTACTTGCATATATATATATATATATATATATATATATATATATATATATATATATATATATATATATATATATAATCTTATTGTTGGACTACCCTGTACAGTATATAAAATATAAAATCATAATTTTGAAGGTCTGCTTCTTAAGTCTTGTTCCCTTAGAATTGCTTTTTTTTTCTGGTCGAACTGTGTTGCATCAAGACAACTCAGAATTCAATCGAAAAAATATTTTGTGCGTCCCGTCTCTCTCTCTCTCTAGAGTCTAGACTCTGGACAGTGATCATTATGCTTGTGACTCCCCAGAGGATGAGAGGCCACGCCAGTCACTTGTCAGTGTTAACGTTCTCACCTAATTTGTACTACTGTCACTTACCGAGGTGCGCGCTGCCTACCTGGGTATTATACTATTACATATTCTTCCTGTACTCCCTTTGTCAACAAGTTTCTGGAATGTGGAAGCTCTTAGTTGCTCGCCTTCACCAGACATTTGTTTCACCAATTAGCGGAAAGGTCACAAGGGGGCTGGATCAAGGAAAGTTGCCAGACATTCCTAGAAGGATAATTCCCAGCTATTGGGTACTGCTCACACGTTACAATATGGTGACCAAGTGCTTAATAGCGATGATTTATTTCCAGTAAGTCAGACCATCTAACGTATGTGTTATCATATGAAAAGATTTGTATTTTATTCTAGTTATCAGATACATAATTAAATAAACCAAAGCGGACGCTACGCAGGTCCTCCCTCTGTCATCTTCCCCGCTCTGACTTTCGCTACCAACAACGTTTTTGGAGCTTCTAAACTTGAATTAACTAACACTAAGAGCGACGTTTGGTAGACAAAGGAACAATGACGTCATATAAATCGTCATGAAACGACCTCCTGATCTCTGGATCCTCTGCAGCTAATTTCATTAATTTATCACCTTGTAAAGGTCTTCCACGCTTGCGCCTTATGAACTTCTTGTATTGATGGCTGACTCCTGTATGTTTTTTTTTCTTTATGTTCAACTGTGTGTTCATGTGACTGTACTTAGCGTACCCACACGAATTCACACAGTGTGTATATGCACATAACAGCATCCTCTGTATGTCTTTATATATGCTTTTATGTGCCGATGTGTATGGTTTCAGTTAATAATAATAATAATAATAATAATAATAATAATAATAATAATAATAATAATAATAAAAATAATAATAATAACAATAATACTATTACTATTAAAAATAATAATTATTATTATTATTATTATTATTATTTTTAAGGTGATAAAATGGTGGCGAAGGTATGGCTATTCGGGGAGGCCGAAAGCGAAAAAAAGTAGTAGTAGTAATAGTAGTAGTACTGGCAGAATGGGGCCCTTGATGATCTCCTAGGTGAAACAAGAATACTGCAGGAGAAATTAAAATTTTTATGAGACTGAAAACAAAACACCGATGACGTTGCAAGAAAGTTTAGAAACAAAATGCGTGTGGGAAAAGTGTCTATGGCGGTAATATCTCTCACGGAGGAATCTTCCGGTGGGGTTCTGCCAATAAACAGAGAGACATTAAAACAGCTGAAGGAAAAACATCCCCCTGCAAGTGAAGATGAAGGCATCAGGTTCCAGGGTGACTATATCCAACCAAATGCTATCCTGTTCAAGAAAATAACATGAGGGATCATGTGGAAAAGGGCACTGAAGACTCAGGGAAAGGCCGGCCCTTCAGGTCTGGTTACAAACGGTTGGAGCGTCATCCTCAGCAATAACAAGTTTGGCCCCGTAGCAAGTGATCTCTGCACTGCCATTGCTGCCCTTGCAAGAAAGCCAGCAACCTCGTGCTACCAACACCTTCATGCTCTGACTGCCTGCCGCCTCGTTCCCCTGGATAGGAATCCAGGATGTAGGCTTATAGGAGTGGGGGAAGTGCTGAGGCGGATCATCGGAAAATGCATAATGGATGTGGTAAAGGATAATGTCAGGGCAGCAGCAGCAGGGAACCCTGCAAGTTTGTGCTGGCCACCAGGCTGGAGGGGAAGCGGCCATTCACGCCATGAGAACGATATTTGATCAGCGTGATTGTGAGGCCGTTCTCCTGGTGGACGCTTCAAACGCTTTCAACAGACTTAACTGCAAGGCCTCACTAAACAACATCAATATCAAGTGTCCAAGCTTTGCAATTTATGTTGAAAACAGATATAGGAATCCAACAGACCTCTATATAGTAAGCACCAAGGCTCTAAGAAGTGATACCATCATACAGTCAACTAAGGAACAACACAGGGGAACCCTGTTTTTTTTTTTTTTTTTTTTTTTTTTTACGGGAATTAGCCCACCCGGGCAAAGGTCAAACGACCTACAACGGAGCCTGGGGCAGAAAAAAAAAGAACGGAAAGAAATTGTAAATATAGAAAAAAAATGGTTATACTGTATTAATCTACACCACGAAGATGCCGAAAAACCAGCTTTTTAAAGTGAGACAGATTGTAAGAGCATGGAAACACAGAGGAAGGCAGAGCATTCCACAGTTTGGCTGTGTGAGGAAAGAAGGAGGTACTATAACGGGTTATTCTCGTGTGACCGACATCCACAGAGAAACAGTGGGCACCGCGGGCAAGACGTGTTACGAACCCACGGCCTTGCCGGCGGTACACAGGATGCTAAATCCACACCGAACATTGCCCGTTAAAGTACCTGTAAAAGAGAGAGAGTGAAGCAACATTGCGGCAAAGAGAAAGAGAAGAGAGATTGTTGACTAAAGGAGGAGAGTTAATAAGACGAAATGCCTTTGATTCCACCCTATCTAATAGTTGGACAAAAGAAGAGCCACCCCAGATATGAGAGCAGTACTCCAAGTTAGGACGAATGAATCCCTTATATACTTGGAGCAACTGCTCAGGAGTGAAGTAGCTGCGGCATCTGTACAGCATTCCCAACTTTAGGGAGGCAGCTTTAGTTATACTAAGGATGTGTGATTTCCAGGACATATTGGAGGAAATGGTGAGGCCTAACATATTTATTTCAGAATTTTGGGGGATGATAGCGTCCTGAAATGTAATTGGTGGGAGATCGTCTACTTTACAAAGTGTAATTGGTAAATATTGAGTTTTATTACTATTGAACTTAACCAAGTTTGTACCTCCCCATTCAGAGATGCTGCACAGATCCGCATTGATAGAAGTAATGATATCAGTTCTAGAAACAGATCTAGTTTGAGAGTTAGGAGGAAGGGAAAATGTGAGGAAGAGTGAAGAGTAGAATCATCAGCGTAAGAATGTTAAGGTTTAATCAGAGTGTTTTCCAGGTGCCTTGTGTCATGAACAATCGATCTCGAAAGGTGCACAAAATTCCCTTGTTCCCCAAAGGCCCTCCTAGGACCCTGGATCCCTCGAGAGAAAGAAACCGTCTCATTTTTTTATTGTTTGTTTAATTTAAATATAAGTTCAATGGATAGGTATTAGAAAGATTGATATAATATAATAGAGGATGTTTTTAAACATGGCTGTCATTTTACGTTTTAATCGAATTTGTGCTTCTTGAAGGCCATTTTCCAATTATTTTCTTTAAAAACTGTGTTTTGGTATAAAAAATAAAAAAATGGTATCGCTGTGGTCACCTTCCTTTAAATCAACATCTAAATAGAATTACACACACACACACTACCACTACTACTTTGCTGTCACTCGGAATCGAGTATGACGATCATCCAGCTATGATACAATGATATGAGTTATTATAGCGATGTCACCTTCATTGGTGAGTTTTCAGGTGACTAAAGAGGCAGATATGGGACCGGCAGAGTCGTTCACAGATGTTGCACATTTAGATGGCTCCATCTAGTGCGGGAGAGGCAGCGGTAGTGTCTTTCCGACGCGGGCGCTTATCTGCCTCGGTTTGCAGTCGGGCTAATTCGAACGTATTGACACCTTCTAGTGTGGTGATCCTCCAAGCGTTACGGTGTGGAATGGTCGCCTCCCAGGTGAGGGGATCGATTTGGCACTTTTTCAGGTATGTCTTAAGACTATCCTTATACCTTTTCAGTTGCCCGCCAGGGTTACGTTTACTAGTCGTCAGATGACTGTGAAGTAGCTGCTTTGGACTGTCGTTCATGCCGGTAACATGTCCAGTCCTACGTAGTTGTTCATGGATAATTGTAGCCTCGATGCTTCTACAGTTGGTGTCAGCGAGAATTCTGGCATTTGTTCTCTTGTCTTCCCAGCGAACTCGGAGGATGGAGCGTAGACCACGTTGGTGAAATTTTTCAAGTGCTTTGAGGTGCCTCCTGCATGTAACCCATATCTCGCTGCCATGTACCAGGGTAGGAAGGACCACTGCTCGATATATGTGCAACTTTGTTGATAATTTCAGCTCCCTACAGCTGAAGACACTGGTGCGGAGTCTGCCAAAGGCTTGAGATGCACATCAGATCCGATGTTGAATCTCTTAATGGATTCCGCGGTGGTAGACAGGTGGGAACCGAGATACTGAAAGTGGGTAACATTTAGACGGTAATTCCAAAAGAACATATACGAAAGATGGGAAAGCTCGTACGAAAGCTATTGAATTAACCGTGCGCCGCAAGGCCGGAATCAGCGCCATCTATCGGCATGGCCCCAACTAAAAACTCGCTCTTTGCGGGGTGGGGGGGGGGGGGGCAATCTCAAACTCCACCTCTACTTCTTCTGTTATTAATAATTTTTATATTTATCATATGTTTCTCACAATCTCTTACTTTATTAAATATTAATTTTTTCGTTTGTTTTCTCGACAGGTATATCGTTCAAAATGTGCTATGTATTGTAGTTAAAGATATAAGTTGAAGGAAGCAGAGATAAGAGATTGATTACTGGACATTGTATTGTATTATTTTTTCTTCATACTAATTACGGTACTTTTTATTAATGTACATCTAATATCACTATGGCAAATTATTAATATGAAACATATTTTAATAAGTTGTGTAAATAGGCCTACAGTATGTAACGTATATGTATATAATTGTGAACGGTAGATTACAAAATGAATTCCTAATCAAAACATATAAATA
>CAUDMG010002908.1:82500-164132 GCA_958450375.1 Homarus gammarus | reverse complement strand
TACACTAGAATCAGACTGTTTTGATCCAGAACCATGAGAATTGTTTTTTTTATGTTGACCAGTGTTATCTGCAAATATTTCCAGCTGTTTTACTTGTTTCTCCGACGATTATCATTACTATTACAACTTTTCCAATAGTGTCTGATCCTTATTATTATTATTATCATTGTCGTTATCTTCACCATTATCATCATCATTATATCCGTTGTTATAACTACTTAGAGCAATTTGTTTTCATTTAGATATAGATTGAAATTTTCTTTATAAAAGTTATACAGAAACACGAAAATGTTGACGCTATTTACAAACTTGTTGAGTGTCTCGTAAGAGAGTGCAGGTCGTTTCGTACACACAGTTTATGATCATTCGCAAAGGAAGTTTTGACTTAAAAAAAAAAAAATTGTGCATAGCTAAGTTAGCTTACGCATAGGTTTCATTTGGTTATGTTAGTTTAGGTTATTTGGTTGGCGACGTTGAGTCTAATTGGGTTAGGATAGGTTGGGTTGGATGAGCATTAAAATAGACATTTTAATCATCTTGAATGTGTGTACATAACGACTTGGGTCTGCTTATGAACTGATTCATATAAGAAACAGCTTATATACATATCAACTAATATCTCAAGACTGTTTCAATGTATGAAATAATTTTCCTCGACTTTAAATCTTTCAGAGGACAAAATGAACACCAATTATTTTCATGAAGTTATATTTTTTCTGTTATTCAGCAAAAGGCCTCTTGAAGCTGAGCAATAAATATCACTGTTTGAAGTCAAGGATATGAAAAGCTTCATTTAATGTACCATACACAATTTAATGAAATTTAAGTAAAGCTACAGAAGTTCATTAATTAACATGGAATCATTCATAAGAGGAGAGATACATAAGGTGTTGTTGATCTGTTCCCTGATACACTTCAAGTATCCAGATTATGGCAAATTATTGCCAAGATCACCTCATTCAGAACTGTTGTGTTCTCTTTTCTCTATAAATACAATATTTTTCTGTTGCCTAATATGATTTTCAACTTGAATATTAACGAATCATTACCCCCACAGTAGTCTTCAACGCCTGTGCCTTTTCTAAGGCAAGAAATTTATCGATTTTCCTTTACTCTCATCGATGACACCCACATGGTCAAAGGTATCAGTCTTATAAGGGAGAAATGTATTCCTTAACAACGTTTGGATGACCCTTTTCCATGCAAATATTCGAAAATGATCAATATAATAAGGAGGGCAGAGAGGTAATGGTGTCTTGAGGTAGTGATGGTGAGCTGGGTGTGGCAGATACCCAGTATAAGGAGAACCATTATAGGCTGAGGGAGTCGTGATGGACTGACACCCAAAGGGCAGGACGGAGGTCACCTCTTCTCCACGTGTTATACAAAGTTTATGTACGTTAGATCTCTTACTGACGTAGCCTCTCTGCTGCCAGTAATTTATCCATCTGTACACGGTGCTGGTACTAGTGTTGTTTCTGCGGGCGATCTCACGAACAGACATCCCCTCCTTCTTCATCCTCACAAACGTTGACCGGTCCGCAAGAGATGTGCGTTTAAAAATTCTCGCACATCTATCTCTCATGATCCTTTGAGAAAAAAGTACAACAATGATAACATAAACAAAGAAACACACACACACACACACACACACACACACACACATATATATATATATATATATATATATATATATATATATATATATATATATATATATATATATATATATATATATATATATATATATATATATATATATACGTATATGTGGGAGGACACAAAACTAACAGCTTATCCGATTCGTTCTGCCAGTTTTATACTGAAGACATATTAATAGAGTCATAAAGTCAGTTACCTTCGTTACTGTCTCTGTCATAAGTTACTATATCTCACCCATGTAATTCTTTGTCAAAACTCACTGTACTCACACGTCCTCGACAGTGTGTGTTTTGTTCAAATATTTGTTTCTCGTCAAATATCTCACTTCTAAAGTCTGGTTCTCGCTGGCTAACATTAGAAAGCGATATTATATCATTTAGAAGATGTTAGCGTTTAATTCCACATGGCAGAGTTAGCATTTACTTTACTTAATAAATAAGAACCCCCTCCCAAGAAAATATACCCCAAGACACAATAACTCTGAGAAATTATTGTTATGTATACAAGCAACGGAAACTACTCACATCTCTCACCCACTTAGTAGCTTCTTTGTAAAGAAAACATAAACAAAAAATCACAGCAGATCCTGAAGGAGACTTGCTGATAACTCGAGGTGCAGGAGACGAATGAGGTGTGAGGACCAGCGTCGAGGGAGTTACTGTTCTGGCTGGAGATAAAAGTCATGATAATATAATATACATTGCTCCGCGAGCACGGTGATCGACACGCCTCCAACACACAGCTCCGCCCAGCCTCAGTTGTTATTTCTTGTATTAATGTGACTCAAAGAAGTCCTATGGAATTGGGAGAGGAATACTCGCGCACGAGTAGGCGGAGCTAGCGTAACGTCAACCTGCGGACTTTCACCCGACCAGCTAGCTTTGGTTTGTGTGGGAGACATGAGTATTACCAACCATGAAGCTCATTGCCTTGTTCTTCTATCTGGTTTTACTCTATGAGACTCATATAGTGGAATTATAAATATTTTATACAGGTAAATGTTACCAGTACTATCGTCTACCTTATGTAATATATCTGAGACTACTGAAAAAAATATGTAAAGGAAAATAATAAATGAGAAGGGTCATCAATCTAGCATAAGCAGTATTAAGATAACGTGTAATGAAGGCATTTACATTGAAAATAAATTACAGGAGAAATGAAGACTAAAATGTAATTGGAAGCTTTCATTTATTTTACATTGATAGTCATCGAGTCTCACAAGTTTTGACATTCTATGATTGTTCTTCCTTGCTGAAGTGATTTTCCGATTTAAAACACGCCTTCTAAAATATCATAAGGCAAGGAACAAAGACTGTATTGACATCCAGTGGCAAAGCTACATACAGTACATACTTAGCAGTGTTTGTTGTTAGCACATGAACAACTCCTCTTCAGGTTTTATCTCATGTTCACCGTGGTTGCATTTAAAAACACTTCCCATCATCGTTAGTTTTTCGAAAACTCACAACTAAATATCATCAACTTTCCTTTTTTCTCGGCGAGCTCTATCGATCCAGATATTGTCTTCACATGGAATATTAAATCTATGGATCTGGTGTTGAGGAAATTTATAGGTTATATGTCCACCCACATACCATAGTTCCATTACCTCAGCGACATCCTCAAAGGTGTATTCATCAATATTCATTGGTTCTATATTTCCTTCATTCTCAGGTTAGGATTCCTTGGAATTTAGAGGAGCATACAACATGAAAGAAAGGGAAAGCTCTGCTGCAGAAATGTTTCATGTGTGTGATTAACCTTTTTAAGGTTAGTATAAAACGTAGAAAAGTGCCATACTGACACACTAATATCATCATTCGGTCTCAATGAGCTATAATATTTCTATTACAGGGGCATTTTCTTTACCAAAATGTGTTCGAACTCTGAACTTAGGGTAACTTGTGAAACAAGCACCATCTTGTCGGAGACAGGCAAAAAAGTGTTCCAACCCGTCTTGCCTCAGCTTGTATATCATTATGTAACATACATTATATTTCTCCTTTAGCATTTCATATAAATTTGGTAAAGACTGAGAAGAAAAAAGAAGCCCTTTTTAAATGATGAAGTCTTTTACTAGTATAAACTATCATTGATTTGTAGTCTTTATTATTTTATCCAATACTTGATTTTGCTCATGCAAGTTGATTCCATATACATCTTTGGAGGATTTTGTCACGAATTTTAGAATAGTGGTTCACGCTTATATAAATTATTAGTGAAAGAACTCAAAACCCCTTGGTAATAAGCGACGTAGAAAGATGAGGCCCTAATTCACCGCAGTTAATCAATTCACAACTGCTACACTATCAAAACTCTAAAAGTTACTTATGTTTGCATTACTTAAATAACATACCCTGGTAAAAGCAAATAGCAAAGGGATATATAATAGAATTAAACCATGTTACTAACCGTTAATGGACGACAGAGGCTGTCGAATGCCATCCTTGTAATATATGTTATATCTCGAGGATATATATATATATATATATATATATATATATATATATATATATATATATATATATATATATATATATATATATATATGTAACGGGTCGGAATTTACTGGACTTTAATTTCTCACTTGACTTGGGTTTTTTTAAAGATTATAAGATGGTAATGGCAGTGGAAGAGCCCCTTGAGAAACATCCCGAACCAGCACAAGAACACTTAACTCTATTAAACAAAATGAATTGTCCGTGACCCGTGGAAGGATAGCGTCTGTGACTGGGATGAATGAGACACACTGTAAAATTTAGACACTTATATTCCCTCCAACACGACAAAGACAATCACATAATGGTACACCAATATGCGCACCTCTAACTTGAACTTAAAACACTACTCTGGGGAATAAAAGTTATACATGATGTAGAAATTATTAGAAACTCAGGCAACAATAAATTTGAAGTATTAAGAAATGTTGCTTGCACACATGAAACAGGCCTTAAGGGCTTTCACAAAATAATATCAGTCACTCAGGAAATGGTATTAAAAAATAAGAAATTAAACACTCTACAATGAATAGGCCTTAAGGGCTTTCAACAAAATAATATCAGTCACTGAGGAAATGGTAATAAAAAATAAGAAATCAAATACTCTACAATGAATAGGTCTTAAGGGCTTTCAACAAAATAATATCAGTCACTGAGGAAATGGTAATAAAAAATAAGAGATTAAATACTCTACAATGAATAGGCCTTAAGGGCACTCAATAAAATTATATCACCCCAACAGATGCACACTTCCTAACCTAACTTAAACACTACTCTGGGGAACAAAGGTTATACCTGAGATCGGAATTATGAAGAAAAATTAAATGCATTAAAAGAATCAAATCACAGTATCACTCTGGTTCCACTTAGTGACACAAACATTCAAAACCAATACTATCAAAATTGTTTAAGAAATAATAAACTACACACGTCACGATAATATCAGTGACTGAGAAATGGTATCAACTACACCCAAATATATTGTCACTATTATTGGTTTGTTACTGGGTCCACCAATACCCGTGAACCATGCTCCACCCAAATCAACATACACCCGTAATAAGGGAGATAAAATGTTCCTCTAGGTATCCCCTAGACTCATGGTCTCAGTGTGCGACCCTGTATCACTCAGCTGGCCTCACTTTACCCCCAGTACATCCATAAAGCGGAAGGGAGTGAGCCAATCAGACCTTGTACAGTTGAGAGAAGCTTTAGCTTCCCGTTAGCAAGAGGGTTTCACTAAGCTGCTCGAGACATGTGGTGTTGTGAGCCGAGGTAGAGGAGAGCTGCTGACCCAATGATCGTCCCGTCGTCAGCTGGGCACCCAGACGGCTAGATTCCCTCAAGAGATCCTTCGATACCCCGCTAAACAGTGACAGGCCTACACTGATCGGTCCAATGGCGACAATCGCCACCCTCAATCATCAACGGCAGTCTCAAACGGCAGTCAATCTCTCGCAGTCAAACTCCGGTCAACTCCGGTCAAGTGGGTTCTGGCGGAATCCCTGAAATGAACTCGCTGTTAGCTCTAGTTTACTTTACCACTGCCCTATCTAACCCTGTCTGAGATCGAATGAGACTTACTTGTTATACTGCAATAGTGCAACACAGGTGACTAGGCCACGTGACTATTTCTGTGACGGACGCGCAGGGACGTCTTGTTTGTCTGAATGCTCCCCGTGACTGAGGGAGAGCCAGCGTCGTGTCCTCTCAAGGCGTTAGCTTAGGCCTACATGACATATATTCCGCCTAACTAATAACTCCTTGGGACACCCGTAACATTGTTCAGACTGATAAACGATCAATAATAATTTCAAATTCAATAATAGTCCCTTAACTTCATGAATCGCATCATTATTAATTCGGCAAATTGCATTTAATATCATATAGGCCTAGTTCCACAACCTCTAGCTATGTGCAGTGAGTGTTCTCTTCCCTCCGACGACCTTGAACGCTCAGTATCCCTAATGGCCGGGCATTTGAAATTACTCTGAAATTTCTGAATATTACAATCGACCCCCCTAAAAAAGACAGCACTGTCCTTATGTGCTGAGAAAACATGCATACGACCCCCCTAAAAATTTGTACTAAGAAACTGCATCTTTCCCCTTTAACGTGCTAAACGCAGCATTTCTGTCTTCTCTTCTCTCCTTTTCTCTCCCGCTAACACTCGACCCCCTAAAAGAAAACAGCACTGCCCTCATGTGCTCAGAGAACAACTTAGAACCCACCTTCAACTCTGTACTATTCCACTCGCAGCCTGCAACTCCATTTCTTCCTAGCCCAACTCAAACCCAACCAGAAACTTGCTCCCCTTTTGCCTGGCCCTTAACTAGAGAACCAATGTCAAAATTAATACCAGTCCAAAACAAACATGCTCTCCTTTGCCTGGCCCTTGCACTAGAGGAACCAGTGTCAAAACAATACTCAGTCCATCTCAAACATGCTCTCCTTTGCCTGGCCCCTGAACTACGAGGAACAAGTGTCAAAACACTACTCAGTCCATTTCAAACATGCTCTCCTTAGCCTGGCCCTTGAACTAAGAGGAACCAGTGTCAAAACACTTAAATCTACTAAACAAAATGAATTGTCCGTGACCCGTGGAAGGATAGTGTCTGTGACTGGGATGAATGAGACACACTGTAAACTTTAGGCACTTATATTCCCTCCAACACTACAAAGACAATCACATAATGGTACACCAATATGCGCACCTCTTAACTTGAACTTAAAACACTACTCTGGGGAATAAAAGTTATACATGATATAGAAATTATTAGAAACTCAAGGAACAATAAATTTGAAGTATTAAGAAATGTTGCTTGCACACATGAAACAGGCCTTAAGGGCTTTCACAAAATAATATCAGTCACTCAGGAAATGGTATTAAAAAATAAGAAATTAAACACTCTACAATGAATAGGCCTTAAGGGCTTTCAACAAAATAATATCAGTCACTGAGGAAATGGTAATAAAAAATCAGAAATTAAATACTCTACAATGAATAGGCCTTAAGGGCTTTCAACAAAATAATATCAGTCACTGAGGAAATGGTAATAAAAAATAAGAGATTAAATACTCTACAATGAATAGGCCTTAAGGGCACTCAATAAAATTATATCACCCCAACAGATGCACACTTCCTAACCTAACTTAAACACTACTCTGGGGAACAAAGGTTATACCTGAGATCGGAATTATAAAGAAAAATTAAATGCATTAAAAGAATCAAATCACAGTATCACTCTGGTTCCACTTAGTGACACAAACATTCAAAACCAATACTATCAAAATTGTTTAAGAAATATTAAACTACACACGTCACGATAATATCAGTAACTGAGAAATGGTATCAACTACACCCAAATATATTGTCACTATTATTGGTTTGTTACTGGGTCCACCAATACCCGTGAACCATGCTCCACCCAACTCAACATACACCCGTAATAAGGGAGATAAAATGTTCCTCTAGGTATCCCCTAGACTCATGGTCTCAGTGTGCGACCCTGTATCACTCAGCTGGCCTCACTTTACCCCCAGTACATCCATAAAGCGGAAGGGAGTGAGCCAATCAGACCTTGTACAGTTGAGAGAAGCTTTAGCTTCCCGTTAGCAAGAGGGTTTCACTAAGCTGCTCGAGACATGTGGTGTTGTGAGCCGAGGTAGAGGAGAGCTGCTGACCCAACGATCGCCCCGTCGTCAGCTGGGCACCCAGACGGCTAGATTCCCTCAAGAGATCCTTCGATACCCCGCTAAACAGTGACAGGCCTACACTGATCGGTCCAATGGCGACAATCGCCACCCTCAATCATCAACGGCAGTCTCAAACGGCAGTCAATCTCTCGCAGTCAAACTCCGGTCAACTCCGGTCAAGTGGGTTCTGACGGAAACCCTGAAATGAACTCGCTGTTAGCTCTAGTTTACTTTACCACTGCCCTATCTAACCCTGTCTGAGATCGAATGAGACTTACTTGTTATACTGCAATAGTGCAACACAGGTGACTAGGCCACGTGACTATTTCTGTGACGGTCGCGCAGGGACGTCTTGTTTGTCTGAATGCTCCCCGTGACTGAGGGAGAGCCAGCGTCGTGTCCTCTCAAGGCGTTAGCTTAGGCCTACATGACATATATTCCGCCTAACTAATAACTCCTTGGGACACCCGTAACATTGTTCAGACTGATAAACGATCAATAATAATTTCAAATTCAATAATAGTCCCTTAACTTCATGAATCGCATCATTATTAATTCGGCAAATTGCATTTAATATCATATAGGCCTAGTTCCACAACCTCTAGCTATGTGCAGTGAGTGTTCTCTTCTCTTCGACGACCTTGAACGCTCAGTATCCCTAATGGCCGGGCATTTGAAATTACTCTGAAATTTCTGAATATTACAATCGACCCCCCTAAAAAAGACAGCACTGTCCTTATGTGCTGAGAAAACATGCATACGACCCCCCTAAAAATTTGTTCTAAGAAACTGCATCTTTCCCCTTTAACGTGCTAAACGCAGCATTTCTGTCTTCTCTTCTCTCCTTTTCTCTCCCGCTAACACTCGACCCCCTAAAAGAAAACAGCACTGCCCTCATGTGCTCAGAGAACAACTTAGAACCCACCTTCAACTCTGTACTATTCCACTCGCAGCCTGCAACTCCATTTCTTCCTAGCCCAACTCAAACCCAACCAGAAACTTGCTCCCCTTTTGCCTGGCCCTTAACTAGAGAACCAATGTCAAAATTAATACCAGTCCAAAACAAATATGCTCTCCTTTGCCTGGCCCTTGCACTAGAGGAACCAGTGTCAAAACAATACTCAGTCCATCTCAAACATGCTCTCCTTTGCCTGGCCCCTGAACTACGAGGAACCAGTGTCAAAACACTACTCAGTCCATTTCACACATGCTCTCCTTAGCCTGGCCCTTGAACTAAGAGGAACCAGTGTCAAAACACTTAAATCTACTAAACAAAATGAATTGTCCGTGACCCGTGGAAGGATAGCGTCTGTGACTGGGATGAATGAGACACACTGTAAAATTTAGGCACTTATATTCCCTCCAACACTACAAAGACAATCGCATAATGGTACACCAATATGCGCACCTCTTAACTTGAACTTAAAACACTACTCTGGGGAATAAAAGTTATACATGATATAGAAATTATTAGAAACTCAGGCAACAATAAATTTGAAGTATTAAGAAATGTTGCTTGCACACATGAAACAGGCCTTAAGGGCTTTCACAAAATAATATCAGTCACTCAGGAAATGGTATTAAAAAATAAGAAATTAAACACTCTACGATGAATAGGCCTTAAGGGCTTTCAACAAAATAATATCAGTCACTAAGGAAATGGTAATAAAAAATAAGAAATTAAATACTCTACAATGAATAGGCCTTAAGGGCTTTCAACAAAATAATGTCAGTCACTGAGGAAATGGTAATAAAAAATAAGAGATTAAATACTCTACAATGAATAGGCCTTAAGGGCACTCAATAAAATTATATCACCCCAACAGATGCACACTTCCTAACCTAACTTAAACACTACTCTGGGGAACAAAGGTTATACCTGAGATCGGAATTATAAAGAAAAATTAAATGCATTAAAAGAATCAAATCACAGTATCACTCTGGTTCCACTTAGTGACATAAACATTCAAAACCAATACTATCAAAATTGTTTAAGAAATATTAAACTACACACGTCACGATAATATCAGTAACTGAGAAATGGTATCAACTACACCCAAATATATTGTCACTATTATTGGTTTGTTACTGGGTCCACCAATACCCGTGAACCATGCTCCACCCAACTCAACATACACCCGTAATAAGGGAGATAAAATGTTCCTCTAGGTATCCCCTAGACTCATGGTCTCAGTGTGCGACCCTGTATCACTCAGCTGGCCTCACTTTACCCCCAGTACATCCATAAAGCGGAAGGGAGTGAGCCAATCAGACCTTGTACAGTTGAGAGAAGCTTTAGCTTCCCGTTAGCAAGAGGGTTTCACTAAGCTGCTCGAGACATGTGGTGTTGTGAGCCGAGGTAGAGGAGAGCTGCTGACCCAACGATCGCCCCGTCGTCAGCTGGGCACCCAGACGGCTAGATTCCCTCAAGAGATCCTTTGATACCCCGCTAAACAGTGACAGGCCTACACTGATCGGTCCAATGTCGACAATCGCCACCCTCAATCATCAACGGCAGTCTCTAACGGCAGTCAATCTCTCGCAGTCAAACTCCGGTCAACTCGAGTCAAGTGGGTTCTGACGGAATCCCTGAAATGAACTCGCTGTTAGCTCTAGTTTACTTTATCACTGCCCTATCTAACCCTGTCTGAGATCGAATGGGACTTACTTGTTATACTGCAATAGTGCAACACAGGTGACTAGGCCACGTGACTATTTCTGTGACGGACGCGCAGGGACGTCTTGTTTGTCTGAATGCTCCCCGTGACTGAGGGAGAGCCAGCGTCGTGTCCTCTCAAGGCGTTAGCTTAGGCCTACATGACATATATTCCGCCTAACTAATAACTCCTTGGGACACCCGTAACATTGTTCAGACTGATAAACGATCAATAATAATTTCAAATTCAATAATAGTCCCTTAACTTCATGAATCGCATCATTATTAATTCGGCAAATTGCATTTAATATCATATAGGCCTAGTTCCACAACCTCTAGCTATGTGCAGTGAGTGTTCTCTTCTCTTCGACGACCTTGAACGCTCAGTATCCCTAATGGCCGGGCATTTGAAATTACTCTGAAATTTCTGAATATTACAATCGACCCCCCTAAAAAAGACAGCACTGTCCTTATGTGCTGAGAAAACATGCATACGACCCCCTAAAAATTTGTTCTAAGAAACTGCATCTTTCCCCTTTAACGTGCTAAACGCAGCATTTCTGTCTTCTCTTCTCTCCTTTTCTCTCCCGCTAACACTCGACCCCCTAAAAGAAAACAGCACTGCCCTCATGTGCTCAGAGAACAACTTAGAACCCACCTTCAACTCTGTACTATTCCACTCGCAGCCTGCAACTCCATTTCTTCCTAGCCCAACTCAAACCCAACCAGAAACTTGCTCCCCTTTTGCCTGGCCCTTAACTAGAGAACCAATGTCAAAATTAATACCAGTCCAAAACAAATATGCTCTCCTTTGCCTGGCCCTTGCACTAGAGGAACCAGTGTCAAAACAATACTCAGTCCATCTCAAACATGCTCTCCTTTGCCTGGCCCCTGAACTACGAGGAACCAGTGTCAAAACACTACTCAGTCCATTTCACACATGCTCTCCTTAGCCTGGCCCTTGAACTAAGAGGAACCAGTGTCAAAACACTTAAATCTACTAAACAAAATGAATTGTCCGTGACCCGTGGAAGGATAGCGTCTGTGACTGGGATGAATGAGACACACTGTAAAATTTAGGCACTTATATTCCCTCCAACACTACAAAGACAATCGCATAATGGTACACCAATATGCGCACCTCTTAACTTGAACTTAAAACACTACTCTGGGGAATAAAAGTTATACATGATATAGAAATTATTAGAAACTCAGGCAACAATAAATTTGAAGTACTAAGAAATGTTGCTTGCACACATGAAACAGGCCTTAAGGGCTTTCACAAAATAATATCAGTCACTCAGGAAATGGTATTAAAAAATAAGAAATTAAACACTCTACGATGAATAGGCCTTAAGGGCTTTCAACAAAATAATATCAGTCACTAAGGAAATGGTAATAAAAAATAAGAAATTAAATACTCTACAATGAATAGGCCTTAAGGGCTTTCAACAAAATAATGTCAGTCACTGAGGAAATGGTAATAAAAAATAAGAGATTAAATACTCTATAATGAATAGGCCTTAAGGGCACTCAATAAAATTATATCACCCCAACAGATGCACACTTCCTAACCTAACTTAAACACTACTCTGGGGAACAAAGGTTATACCTGAGATCGGAATTATATAGAAAAATTAAATGCATTAAAAGAATCAAATCACAGTATCACTCTGGTTCCACTTAGTGACACAAACATTCAAAACCAATACTATCAAAATTGTTTAAGAAATATTAAACTACACACGTCACGATAATATCAGTAACTGAGAAATGGTATCAACTACACCCAAATATATTGTCACTATTATTGGTTTGTTACTGGGTCCACCAATACCCGTGAACCATGCTCCACCCAACTTAACATACACCCGTAATAAGGGAGATAAAATGTTCCTCTAGGTATCCCCTAGACTCATGGTCTCAGTGTGTGACCCTGTATCACTCAGCTGGCCTCACTTTACCCCCAGTACATCCATAAAGTGGAAGGGAGTGAGCCAATCAGACCTTGTACAGTTGAGAGAAGCTTTAGCTTCCCGTTAGCAAGAGGGTTTCACTAAGCTGCTCGAGACATGTGGTGTTGTGAGCCGAGGTAGAGGAGAGCTGCTGACCCAATGATCGTCCCGTCTTCAGCTGGGCACCCAGACGGCTAGATTCCCTCAAGAGATCCTTCGATACCCCGCTAAACAGTGACAGGCCTACACTGATCGGTCCAATGGCGACAATCGCCACCCTCAATCATCAACGGCAGTCTCAAACGGCAGTCAATCTCTCGCAGTCAAACTCCGGTCAACTCGGGTCAAGTGGGTTCTGACGGAATCCCTGAAATGAACTCGCTGTTAGCTCTAGTTTACTTTAGCACTGCCCTATCTAACCCTGTCTGAGATCGAATGAGACTTACTTGTTATACTGCAATAGTGCAACACAGGTGACTAGGCCACGTGACTATTTCTGTGACGGACGCGCAGGGACATCTTGTTTGTCTGAATGCTCCCCATGACTGAGGGAGAGCCAGCGTCGCGTCCTCTCAAGGCGTTAGCTTAGGCCTACGTGACATATTTTCCGCCTAACTAATAACTCCTTGGGACACCCGTAACATTGTTCAGACTGATAAACGATCTATAATAATTTCAAATTCATTAATAGTCCCTTAACTTCATGAATCGCATCATTATTAATTCGGCAAATTACATTTAATATCATATAGGCCTAGTTCCACAACCTCTCGCTATGTGCAGGGAGCGCTCTCTTCCCTCCGACGACCTTGAACGCTCAGTATCCCTAATGGGGGGCATTTGAAATTACTCTGAAATTTCTGAATATTACATGTCTATATATATATATATGCAAGTAAATCACTGTAGGTGCGCATGATCCCGGTATATGCTGATAACCAAAAGGAAAGAAGAAAACACGAAGTTCCCAAGCGCTTTCGTGTAATTCACATCTTCAGGGGTGAGTAGACTAAGGAGAAGTACAAAGCAAGGTATATATATGCAGAGGAGGGTGAGATCAGGTCGTTATTCAGGTCAGAGGGTAAGGTGACCCAACCTTCTCACCTGGTTACAAATCTTCTTAATTACAAAATTGTCCAGTTTGTACCTACCATTACTCAAATTCATGTTGACTGCTTCGGTATGTTTAATGACACTAGATTCTATAATGTTCCTACTGTCAATTGAATTACAAGGTAATATTGAGGAGGCATTAGCCCAGTCAATGCAAAGCTTATTATCCCTCAAATGAACAAACAGAGCATTGGATTCCTGGCCTGTCCTTACACTATATTTATATTGTTTAAGTCTAGTTACAAGATCTTTACCTGTCTGGCCTAAGTAAAACCTATTATATTCCTTGCAAGGTGTCTGCTTTGATCCTGACTTTGTACTCGTGAGAAGGTATGTTTTCCAGGGCATTTTTAAATGACTGTACATACGTGTTGCGCTCATGCAGCATTTCTTGGATAGATAGGACAAGGTCATGTCTGACACCTTGAATGTTGCCACACCTGATAGTAGTCTGCCTTTCATGATCTTTCATGAAGTCGATTTGGAGGAAGTTTGCCTGCTCATCTTCCAGTGATAAGAGGGATCCTGCTTCGTGATAGACTTGACCCTGGACTTTGAATGTGGTCATGTATCCGTGCTCACGAACTACTCTGGTAGCTCCAAAGGATGTCATCTGGAAGCATGAATTGTACTTCCGTATGTTTTCCAAGAAGTGTTTTGACTCTAGTGTTGTTCCCAGCATGAGAGTCTTCAATGGTTGTAGTGGTTTTTCCAAATTTTGCAGTCGTACTTTCCCACGAGAGCAGCACAGTCCAGCAGATTCTCCTTTGTACTTTTTTGCACGGCAGTATTCACATTTCTTATCCATGTTGCCAATGATAACAGAGGGATACTTTTCATATTCTATATATAACATCATCCATCATCACCACATATAAAACCATCCATCATCACTACATATAACACCACCCATCATCACTACATATAACAACATCCATCATCACTACAGATGGGTAAAGTAGTTTCCGAGATTCTCGTGCGAACACACAGATAAACAGACAGACTTTGTTTTGTATATATATAAAGATTGCAGAAACGCCGCCCTCCGGGCTGCTCTTTCGCTAAACCACGGTGTGAAATATCTACGTCTGGCATACCTCGTTAGAATGGACTACCTACCTTCCTACCTACCTACCTTGTTAGAATGGACAGCCTAGAAAAGTTAGAGATCAAAGAAAAGTAAGCTGTAATGAGAGGGAGCATAAGGATAAAATTAGCTATAATACATGGGAAAAGTAAGCCATAATGAAAGATAACCTAAGGATCAAAATCGCTGTAAGTCATAGGAGGGAATACGACTTTTCTCCGTTTGTGCGTCGGGGCTGTGTCGGATCCGGATGGTTGGAGTTTTTTGAGATCACTACATGTAACACCATCCATCATCACTACATATAACACCATCCATCATCACTACATATAACACCATCAATCATCACTACATCTAACAACATCCATCATCACTATGTATAACACCATCCATCATCACTACATATAACAATATCCATCATCACTTTATATAACACCATCCATCATCGCTACATATAACACCATTCATCATCACTACATACAACACCACCCATCATCACTACATATAAGATCAACCATCATCACTACATATAACACCATCCATCATCACTATATATAACATCAGCCATCATTACATATAACACCATCCATCATCATCATCACTACATATAACATCACCCATCATTACATATAACACCATACATCATCAATTTCACTACGTATAACACCATCCATCTAAAGATCGGTAAGTACTTTCCGAGATTCTCGTGCAGACACACAAATAAACAAAAACACAGACATACTTCTTTGTTATATATATACTTGCAGAATTGCCACCCTCCGGGCGGCTCATCCTTTAGGTAAGGGTAGGACGCCACCCTCCGGGACGCTCCACATTGTGTCACTGTTCAGTCCCAAAAACTTCTTCTTCCATCAATAGTTTATTAACGGTGTATATAAGTTCCACGATGTTTTTCACTGTAACGGTACAGCAAAGTATAATTTTTTTGCATTAAACTATTATTATTTTATTGTCTAATCATCACTACATTTGACACCACCCATCATCGCTACATATAACATCATCCATCATCACTACATATAACACCATCCATCATCACTACATATAACAACATCCATCATCACTACATATAACACCACACCTCATCACTACATATAAGAGACACGAGCAGCATGAGGCATCCACACAGAGTTCAGCGTGAGCCACCGCTGTGAGAAGACGCACGTCGCAGTTACTCCCGACCCATGCGCTTCCACGCTTCCACTTGCTCACACGCCACTTCACTTTGACGTGGATATCTCGTCTCTGTTGAATTGACTTGCTTGTTTCTCTGTTTTTTGCTCACAATTCTTGGTGCCCTCACCGATTCTCCCAGTATTAACGAACCCTGTGGGAACTGTCGCTGTCGTTAAGTCAGGCCACCACCCTACGACCCCCGTTGGGGGGGGGGGGGGGGTTGGCTACGGCACTGGTCCTGGGGCAACGAGGAACTAGGTAGGTATAGTGAGCCTTCATTGTCAATTTATTGATTTAAGACGAGCGAGAGAGACGTAACCAATGGAAGGAAAATGCCACAAGAGGCTTCGGAAGGAAGACGACTTCTCCGACATGGCCAATATGTCCCCAGCAATCCACCCCGTGGCAGAACCACCCACCGTCGCGATTCCGACTGTGATGAAGTACAAGATTCCCAAGGAAACCGAGTTCGACCATGCATAAGAGGTAGTAGTAGCACTGGAACTGGAATACAAGAACATCAAGTTCAGTGTGAAGCCCAATCTAGTTGGAGACTTGATACTTTCCCCCCAAGACCACAACACAGCCAAGATCCTCAGCGAGGACAGCAATCTCAACGGGAAGACGATCAAGATAATACCCTTAGACCCCGAGGAGAAAACAACCAGAATGGTCCTACTACGATATCCTCTGGAACTACCTGTAGAAGTCGTCACAAAACATTCAAAAGTGACCAAGGCAGAGCGCTGTGTTACAAGTCGGGACAAAGCACAGACAAGGCAAGTGCTAGTGGACATCAAGAGGACAGTCCCAGAGGAGGTAGACCTAGGCAACTGGGGGACTAACAAGTTGCGTCCTTTTGTCCCAGAACCACTACGATGCTACAAATGTCAGAAAATTGGACATCACCAATCCAGGTGCCACAAAAACGTGAGCTGTGGCATTTGCAGCCAAAGCCACATGACAGAAATGTGTATTCAGAAACACAAGGACGGAACCATCACGACAGCCAAGTGCCCAAATTGTGGAAAGAAACATCACGCTTGGAGCACATCATGCCCAGAGAGGAGAGAGCCGATGAAAGTTGCAATGGCAAAAGTTCAATCACAAAACAGAACAGAAGCACCTCAAAGCACATTCGTGTGGGGTCAATAGCGACAAAATACAGTCAACCCAACACCCACTCCGCCCCAACTGTCAGAGGATTCCTTCCCTGCACTTCCTTCACCAGGCTACAGGACAAAACTGAAGACACCAGGACAAAATCAGTCCATGCAGAAAACCATGACAAACCAGTGGACTCCTCAATCACAGCTCCAGAGCTGTGTAGCAGTAAAAGGACAGAACACTCCAGTATTGGTGGAGAACACCATATTGCCTGGGACACTGCAACCCCTTCAGGCGACCACCCAACTGAATACACCCCAGCCTGCCAATCTACAAGCGGCATTCACCGAAGAACAAATAAAACAGATGATCACTATTATGATTGTGACTTTCTCTACGATAATGCAGAAACAAGATACCAGCACCGAAAATATAATAAATGCAGTTATGACACAGCTCACAGAAAAGATGCAGGAAGACCAGACCCCCAAAACTCCACAACTACAAGTGGAACAGACGACGCCCTTGAGACAGATATCAGACAAGAGGAAGAACTTGCCATCCAAGAGATCACTCAAAACCGTGAAACCTCAAGCCCCTTGCAACAGATCACGAGGAATAGAACAACAAGCGCAGACCATCAGCAAACACACGATCACAGACAAGAGCGACAGCACCCTGAAGAGAGAAGAAAAAACTCCCGAGATTCCATTTCCTGCTCCTCTCTCAGAGCAGGTGCCAAAGAAACAGCCACCACTCCTAACGGAGGAGGAGGAGAGCGACTCGACCATGAACGCCGAGAGCAACTACAGCACCAGCGACGAGGAGACAATGATAGAATAGCCCCACCTCCTTGTAATCTCAAGATAACACAGTGAAATGCACAAGGCCTGTCCAACAAACGGCATACTGTACAAGCAGCAGCCTTAGCTAAAAATATTGATGTCTTCATTCTACAAGAAACCCTGATGTCCAAAGAGCAACAATTCCGCTTGCCTGGATACCAACAGCACTCTGTACCAAAGGGGCCCAACTCCCATGGCAGCATGATTCTCGTCAGGGCGACCATCCCCAGTTCAGAAGTAGAACCAGTTCACTGTGGAGATGGAGTAGAGGCACAAGCCGTTCGGATACACCTGGCAAACGACAGTGTTGTAGTATTCCATATCTATAAACCGCCTACCAAACGACTAGAAGCCGGTGAACTACTGACACAAGCAACACAGGAACTTGTGCTCATTGCTGGGGGCTTCAATGCCCACCATCCAACGATCAATTCGACCACAAGAATGAACCTGGATGGTCGTCACCTAGTGGAACTGCTGACAGATGTTCCAGAAATAACGCTCATTAATACTGGGGAACCAACACACATACTGGGAGGAACACTGGACCTCACATTCATCTCCACTGAGCTCGTTCCAGTAGCTCAGTGGGAGATGGATGATGAACTGACCAGTAGGGTGTGTCATACGGAGGCGAATTTTTTTTTTTGAGTTTGAAAAATCGGCCCATGGTATTAATGATGTAGTTCTATGTGCAGAATCATGAGATATCTTCAGATTTGAAAAGTTTTCATTTTTTGCTAGGTAAATTTTAACTTGAAATTCAGTATTCCCACCCTTTTACCAACACCACTAAATAGCTTATTTAAAGTAAAGTAAATGTATCAGGTTAATTTATTAGGATGAAAATAATCCAGAATAGTGAAACGAATGATCTTGACACATTTATTAAATTTAATATTCCTTTAGAAAACAAAATCATCAAATACAAAAACCGGTTTTACTACTACGACCCGGTGTTGCTGCACACCATAGAGAACATGTCTTTCTTGCTTCTGTTTCTACTCATCACCTCAGTGCTGACCACCTGAGCTCGGATGTAGCCTTCCCTCCTCTCCTGGCTGTACACGTAACTGCTGGCCTCGCTCACTTGCTGTACACAACGCTCTATACCCTGGGTGTGCGAGGGCCAGGCAGGGACATGCATGGGGTTGTCCAGGAAAGCTCTGACTTGAACATTGGTGAGGCTGCAGGTAAGAGGGGGCTCACTGCCAGCCTGGATGTTATCCAGATCTATGAGATCAGTGAGGGTCTTGGCACCTAGATTGACTTCAGGAGTCTTCCTGACCCTGAAGGAATCATCACCAACTGATTCGTCATGCCCAGATCCTCTCATAAGTCTCATACCCAAGATCGTTTTGACTGCCACTCTTCTCTCCTCCTCATCCTTACTGCAGAGCATTGTCTGCAGAACTGCTTCGGGATGAGCATACCAGGAAGATCTCCTCACAGTCAGCTCCACAATCTAAACAACCTTCCTTGGCTGACTCCTCAGGAGCTCAAGCTGGAAGAGAACATGCCTCGAACCTTCGGAGAACGATGACTTGACCTTGGTGTTGAACCAATTTGGCAAGTAGACACTCACGATGAATTGGACAATAAGTCTCATGTTGTGAAGCTGGTTCCCTTTCAGTTTATGATGAGCGACCCAAATTCTGCAGAACCTGAGAGCCGTTGTGAGCCACCTAGAATGTGAGACTGGACCTATCTGCAGGTAAGCAAGTCTATCAGGCATGACCCCAGTTTTGATGGCACTGCAAATCATGTAACCATAGTACTGGTCAGTACTCAGGTCGTCAATGACAGTATGTGCAAGCTCAACGAGTGGAGGGCCAACTGTGATTTTTTCAAAGCTCGGATTTATTTCTAACTCAGTGGCAGAGTCCAGCATCTTGCCAAGAGGACCAGACTATCTGTTGTTTGAAAGAGTCTTGCCATCCAGCTCCTGGATCAGATGTCTGAGTGGCAACTCGTTGGTGTGGAGGTCACAAACAATCCAGACCAGCTTCCTCCCAATCTTCCGCTCTATCCACTGTATGACCCCCCCTTGCCACCCTGTGTTCGTGTTGGTGCTGTCCCCTCCAATGGCCTGCAGGGTCTGGTCTACGTTCCTCTCTCTGAGCCAGTTCACAATGTTATCTGCCACTATCTCAGCTGGTTTCCTGATGGCATCTTTCTCTGGAGTGAAATGCCACAAATACTTCCCTCCTGGTTCACTGCAGCAGGAGTAGTGTTCCTCCTTCACCATGGCAGGGAACAACTTGTCAGAATCTCCAACTTTCATGAACACTTTAGTGTCATCCCTTCTCCCATCAAAGAACAAACAATTGATTCCATTTTCTCTTATCCCCTTATCAAACTCCTCTTCTAGGTTACTGACAAGTTTCTCCTGAGCTCTCCTTACTTTGTTATGATCTATCACCAGGTGAACATCATCAGGTGTCATCAAACCACCGTCAATCCAGGCAGCTGTTGCTATCTCTGCAGTTTTTCTGAGACCAGTGTGGTGTCGCATGCTGGCCAGAGCTATGCTCGGGATATCTTTCCTATTTCGAATCTTATGCCTGGAAGGTTTGGGATCATTATTTTCTGGGTTAGGGACAAAGTCACCATTCTCCTGGTCAGCACTCGGATCAGCCATGGGGAAGTCATTAAACTCTGAATCAGCTTGACTCCAATCATCGGCCTTTTTTACCTCACCCTGGGCCTTCTCAAGTCTCTTATCCTCGGCAACTCTTCTCCTCTTCTGTCTCTCTGTGGCAGCCTCCTGTCTCTTGGACTCCGGAATATCTTGGCTAGAAATCATGAGAGCCCCTATACTGCCAGTCTTCTCTCTCTGTGCTTTGACAAATGCCAGTTCGATCACAGGAATCTTCAGTTCACGCTTGCAAATACAGGAGATGTGGACCTTGGATTTACAGTCACGATCGCATCCAAACTCAGGACAGAGAACAATTGGGCACTTGCAAGTAATTATGTCAAATAACTGGTCCAGTTGCTTGGTAAAGCTGTCCTTAACTGCAAGTTTTCCTCTCCCAAGAGAGATATCTCTTGCCTTTTCCCAACTGGCTAGCAGTCTCTCACTAATCTTCTTCTGACTTGTTATGACTGGAGGCTTGAACTGAGCGTTAGCCAGAGTGTACTGTGCCAAGACAGCTTTGGTCATATCACTGGCAATGTCTTTGTTTGTGTAAGTGCTTTGGTTCTTTTCACTGATTTGCCTGATTAAAACACCGTATCTCAAAGCATCTCTCAATGTAGGCAACTCCGACTTCAGGAGCTCTCTCCCAGACCCAAGAGAGTGACTGAGATGGCTGGATTTTTGGTTCCTCGTCCTGACACAAGCAGCCATCGCAAATATTATCAACTTATAAATGCATCAGAATCTGAAACAGAAAAAAATATTGTTAGTTGGGTTGTTAAAGAATGAAGTCAGAAAGCAATGTTCACTATTTAATTGTAATGCACTAATGCAGCTGTACGTTAGATTTTCGATAAATTTCTCGCTAAAATTTACCTAGCAAAAGGTTGCAAAATATTGAAACTGAAATTATTTTCTGTTTATATACACTAAAATCTACCAAAAAAGTGATGGGCCATTAGTTTTAGCTGATCTTCCCTCCTATGACACACCCTACTGACCAGTGACCACTTTGCAACGACAACTACTTTGAGAATGGAACTACTCCCTTCTTCCCCACGTCCGCCACCCAGATGGAATACCAAGAAAGCAAATTGGAAATTATATCAAGATGAACTCCAAAAATGGTTTTCGAACTATAAACCAGCAGAAGATATTGACCAACTAAACCAGGACCTTACTGGTGCCATACAACATGCAGCAGAGAAAGCAATACCACAAACAAACCCGACGAATAGGCACCACAAAGACTACTGGTTCTACAATGACGAAGTCAGAGAACAGAATCACAGAATCAACAAATTCAGAAGACATCTCCGACAATACCCTAACCCCTGAGGGAGTGAAACTCTTGAGAGCTGCTGTTCAACATGCTTGTCAAATTACTCAGAAAATTAGGGGAGACAAATGGTTCGAGTGGTGCGCAACCTTTAATGCCCACACCAGCCTGAGTGAACTCTGGAGAAAACTCAGGATAGCAACAGGAAAATTGCCCAGATCTCCAGCCCACCCCCAGCCACTACAGGAAGCAAATCGCTTGGCAGAGCACTTTGCAGAACGCTCGTCATCAGCTCAACTACCTCCTGAATTAAGACTTCATCTACAGCAAGTAAAACTGGAGAGAGAAGTAGTAGTTAGACATGCAATTGAACAAGCTGACACTACAGACTGTCTGTTTACTATAGAAGAAATCAGAAGGGCCAGGAAAACAAGCAAAGACACCGCTCCTGGCAGTGATGGTATAAACTATTCATTGCTCAGCAATGCAGGACTTGCTGGTGAACTTGCTCTCATAACAGTTATAAACGCATCATGGTCAGCAGGCAAACTCCCGTCAGCTTGGAAAGGAGCAAACATTGTTCCTATTCCCAAACCCAATGATCCCCCGAATTTCAGACCAATATCACTAACAGCATGCATCGGCAAAACCGCCGAAAGGATGGTCCTTACACGACTCCTCTGGAAAATTGGACCACTTCACCACAATATCTTTGGATTCACCAAAGGTCTCAGCACTGCACACAGTTTGGCCACTTTCCTGGGATCGATTGGTCAAATTAAGGCAATCGTAGTATTCCTTGATCTAGAGAAAGCATTTGAGCTGGCAAATGCACAGGCCATTGTAACCACTCTGGCCCGGAAAGGCGTCAAAGGATACCTACTGGCTTGGATTGTTGACTATCTCCAAAACAGAACAGCAAGAGTTACTTGTCAAGGACAAGTCTCAGGTCAGCAAAGACTGGAAAATGGCACACCACAAGGAGGAGTTCTTAGTCCAACTCTTTTCAACATCCTCATGGAAAACTTGTGTCGGCTCCTCTTTCAAGAGGGTACCAAACTGCTGTGCTATGCTGACGACTTAGCACTGATAGTAAAAGGCAGAAACCAAATCAGCAAAGTCTAAAGAGAACTAGGCCTCATCAGTGAAGAATGTATGAGGCTCGGGCTCAAGATATCAATCCCCAAATCGAAAGCCATGAGGTTTGGACACAATGAGCCGGTGACACAACTTCAAATACAAGGTATTGCCCTACAATGGGTCAATGTATACAAATACCTGGGCATCTGGATTGACAAACGCCTCAAATTTGACACTGAGATAAACTATCTAAGAGACCGAATAGGCAAGAGAGTCAACATGATGAGAGCCATGGCAGGACCCAAGGTGGGTGCGGGACATGTAGTCCTAAGAACGCTATATATACACGCCATACGATCATTAACAGACTATGCGACACCGGCTCTTAACACACTGTCTGAGGGGCAGTGGGCGAAATTAGAAGTTGCCCAGAATAACGCTATGAGAGCCATTGTCAAGGCACCTATGTGGACAAAAATTGAAAACTTACACATGGAGACAGGTCTCACATCTCTCCAAATCAGAGCGGAACGATTTACAGCGTGCTTTGCAACAAAACTGATTACCAGGGCTCGGGAGGGTGACATCAAGAATGGACTCTTACGAGCACTGAACAGTGTATTACACAGACGGTTCTGTAGAGACCACCAATTCGAAGGCAGGAGCAGCCTTCACTATAGAAGGAGGTAACACGTCCTTTTGGAGAACTTCAGATGGATGCTCTACTTTGCAAGTTGATCTAGCTGCCATACTTGGAGCCCTAAGACACGCTTCCATAAACAGTCAACAGGGCATTGTAATACACACTGACTCCCGATGTGCTATTGAAGCACTACAATACAGAGAGCATAGAGAACACATTCATCTCATAACATCCGTTATTGGACTACTGCAAGGTTTAAAACTACAAGATCGGCAAGTTATCATTAACTGGGTGCCCAGTCATATCGGAATCCCAGGGAATGAACGAGCTGATGCTGCTGCCAAGGCTGCGTTAGAACAGCGAAACATTGAGATGAATATCCCGCCCAGTCAGGAGCAGATAAAGAAGACTACAATAACACGAACCGCCCAGTGGAAAATAGAGAAACATAGAAGATTAACACCAGTATCACGATCGGCCAGGTGGTACTATCTGGTTACGAATTATGAGAGACCACCATTCATGAAGGATATAACAAGAAGGGAAGAAGTTCACTTCCACCGCCTGGGATACCTATGCATTTGGGAAATAATTGTATCGGCACAAGCAGAGCAGCGCATGTGCAAGACCTGCGACAGCGGAGCAGAAAACACACTGCAGCACTACCTCATAGAGTGCCCTGGAACACAATTAGCTAGGAGAAACATACAACCACCTATCACAACAGAGAAGGTTGCCAGAAAGCTAACCACCAACCACTCTCACGAAACCCTACAGTTTCTTACCGAGCATCCCCCCCCCCCCACATTAGTGGTGGAGATGAGCATTTAACCAAAAAGACGCTGGTGTTTTATCCCAGCAGTGGGTGGACCAGCATTTTAGCTTAAGGTCCGCGTAGGTAATATTCCTACAAATCAATTAAAAAAAAATAAATAAAAATACATATAACAATATCCATCATCACTACATATATCATCATCCATCATCACTACATATAAAACCATCCATCATCACTACATATAGCACCATCATCATCACTACCGATCGGTAAAGAAGTTTCCGCGATTCTCGAGTGGACACACACATTAGGACGCCACCCTACGGGAGGCTCCACATTGTCTCACTGTAGAACATTAGGGTAGACCACATTTTTTATTTTGCCATTAGCAGCAAGTCTGTAGAGATTTTTGCCAGTTACCCACTCTGGAGTATCCAACATAGAACTGTCCATGAGAGAAGCAAGGAAACACTTGCTATCCATGCCAAGTTTGGTCCGGTCGGCTCATTCGCTAGGCCACGGTAGGACGCCACCCTCCGGGAAGCTCCACATTGTCTCACTATTCAGTCCCCAAAACTTCTTCTTCCATCAATAGATCATTAAATGCGTATATTAGTTTCACAGCAAAGTATATTTTTTTAGCTTTAAACTGTTATTATTTTATTGTCTAATCATCACTACATATAACAACATCCATTATCACTACATATAACATCATCCATCATCACTACATATAACACCATCCATCATCACTACATATAACACCATCCATCATCACTACATATAACAACACCCATCATCACAACATATAACATCATCCATCATCACTACATATAACACCACCCATCATCACTACATATAACATCATCCGTCATCACTACATATAACATCATCCATCATCACTACATTTAACACCATCCATCATCACTACATATAAGACCTTCCATCATCACTACAGATCGGTAAAGTAGTTTCCGAGATTCTCGTGCAAACAAGCAAAGAAACAAACCCACCCACAAACAGACGGGCGGCTCATTCGCTAGGCCACGGTAGGACGCCATCCTCCGGTTGGCTCCACATTGTCTCACTGTTCAGTCCCCAAAACTTCTTCTTCCACCAATAGTTCATTAACGGTGTATGTAAGTTCCATCATGTTTTTCACTACAACGGTGCAGCAAAGTACATTTTTTACCATTAAACTCTTATTATTTTATTGTCTAATCATCACTACATATAACACCACCCATCATCACTACATATAACATCCTCCATCTTCACTACATATAACACTATCCATTATCACTACATATAACACCATCCTTCATCACTACATATAACACCACCCATCTTCACTACATATAACACCATCCATCATCACTACATATAACATCATCCATCATCACTACATATAACACCATCCATCATCACTTCATATAACATCATACATCATCACTACATATAACACCATCCATCATCATCACTACATATAACACCATCCATCATAGCGAAAGTAGGTTCCGAGATTCTCGTGCGGACACACAAACACACATACTTCTTTGTTTTATATATATATATATATATATACATATATACATATATATACATATATATATATATACATATATATATACATATATATATACATATATATATATATATATATACATATATATATATATATATATATATATATATATATATATATATATATATGTAATATTCAGAAATTTCAGAGTAATTTCGAATGCCCCGCCATTAGCGGTACTGAGCGTTCAAGGTCGTCTGAGGGAAGAGAGCGCTCCCCGCACATAGTGGGAGATTGCGGAACTAGGCCTATATGATATTAAATGTTATTTACCGGATTAATAATGATGCGATTCATGAAGTTAAGGGACTATTATTGAATTTGAAATTATTATAGATCGTTTAGCAGTCTGAATAATGTTAAAGGGTGTCCCAAGGAGTTATTAGTTAGGCGGAAAATAGGTCACGTAGGCCTAAGCTAACGCCTTGAGAGGACACGAGGCGGCCTCTCTCTCAGTCCCGGATAGCACTCACACGAACAAGACGTCCCTGCGCATCTGTCCCAGAAATAGTCACGTGGCCTAGTCACCTGTGCTGAAATATTGCAGTATAACAAGTAAGTCTCATTCGATCTCAGACAGGGTTAGATAGGGCAGTGATAAAGTAAACTAGAGCTAACAGTGAGTTCATTTCAGGGTTTCCGTGAGAACCCACTTGACTGAAGTTGACTGGAGTTGACCTGAGATTGACTGCCGTTTGAGACTGCCGTTGAGGATTGAGGGTGGCGATTGTCGCCATTGGACCGATCAAAGTAGGCCTGTCACTGTTTAGCGGGGTAGCAAAGGATCTCTTGAGTGAACGAGTGCTCCCGACAACTAAACGACACGGGACGCTAAAGCTTCTCTCAACTGTACAAGGTCTGATTGGCTCACTCCCGTCCGCTTTATGGACGCACTGGGAGTACACTGAGGCTATCTGAGTAGACTAATGGTCACACACTGAGACCGTGAGTCTAGGTCTCTAGGAGATACCTGGAGGAACATTTCCCCTCCCTTATTACGGGTGTAATTTAATAGTTTCTAGATAATTTTGATAATATTGTTTTGAATGTTTGTGCCATCAAGTGGAACCAGAGTGATACTGTGATTTGATTCTTTTAATGCCTCTGATTGTTCTTCATAATTCTGATCTCAGGTATAACCTTGTTCCCCAGAGTAGTGGTTAGGTTAGGTTAGGAAGTGTGCATCTGTTGGGGTGCTATAATTTTGTCGAGTGCCCTTAAGGCCTATTCATTGTAGAGTATTTAATTTCTCATTTTTATTACCATTCCTCAGTGACATATAATTTTGTTGAGTGCCCTTAAGGCCTATTCATTGTAGAGTAGTTAATTTCTTTTTTTGGTACCTAAGTGACTGATATTATTGTGTGAAAGCCTTTAAGGCCTGTTTCATGTGTGCACGGAACAGTTCTTAATACTTCAAAAAAATTGCTTGCATGAGGTTAGGCAGTTATGTGCAATAGAGGCCATCAGCCTGGGGTATTGTATGACAGAGAGGAAGGAAAGACCAACCATTCCTCCCCGGAGTACTCGGTTGCTGTCAGTATGTGTTCCCTCATTAAGCCAGGTAGCTAACAAAGAAGTAGTGATTGAACCTCTAACAATAGAGGATGAAGGTTGGATGCCTGAGGGTGTGATAGTGTTGCCGACAGCTGTAAGAGTGGTGAGAGGCATGACCCAGGTGTTGGTGGCAAATCTGTCTGATAGTCGTAGGAGCTTGAGGGGCAATTGGCGGATTGGGAAAGTGGCTTCGGGGACGGAAGTCGAGGAAGACATCAGTGAAGAGGTGAATGTGAGGACAGTGCAACCGGATGCCCGTACGGAGGTCAAAGTGCACACGGAGGAAATGAATGAGGGACAAGAGAGTGCAGTTAGGTGTTTAATAGAAGAGTTTAGTGATATTTTTGAAGAAGAGGGCCAGCCCATAGGAAAGGCTATTGGGGTTCAGCATGAGATCCCAGTGACCACAGACAGGCCAGTTAGGGTGCCATATCGGAGGATCCCTCCAAACCAGGTACCAGAGGTGAAGCAGCACATTAGCCAGCTGTTAGATCAGGGAGTAATTCAGCATAGTGAGAGTCCGTACTCTGCCGCCATTGTAGTAGTGAGGAAAAAGGACGGGACGCTGAGGTTGTGCATTGACTATCGTGACTTAAATAAGGTCACGGTACGCGATGCGTTTCCTCTGCCTAGGATAAATGAAACTCTAGAATCTCTGACGGGGGCCCAGTTTTTCTCAACGTTTGATCTGGCGGCAGGATATCACCAGATAGAAGTAAAACCTTCAGACCGTCCAAAGACTGCCTTCAGCACAAGCTTCGGACACTTTGAGTACAGGCGACTGCCTATGGGATTGTCAAATAGTCCGGGAACCTTTCAGAGATACATGGAGCGGATTTTAGGGGATAAGATCTTCTCCTCGTTGCTTGTATACCTTGATGATGTGATGGTGTTTTCAAGTACAATAGATCAACATATAGTCAGATTGAGGGAATTATTTTGCAGGATGAGGGAGAATAACTTAAGATTTAAACCTAAAAAGTGTGAAATAATGGCTTCAAAAGTAAGTTATTTAGGATATCAGGTGTCAGCTGAAGGCATCACAGCTGATCCTGAGAAGATTAGGGTAGTTAGAGATTGGCCAGTCCCTCAGACGGTGAAAGATGTGCGGTCTTTTGTAGGGTTCACATCATTTTATAGGAAATTTGTTAAAGGGTTTGCCCAAATAGCTGCTCCACTGCATGCGTTGATGCATGGGAAATCTAAGGATCGGGTAGATAGTGAATGGAGAGAGGAACAGCAACAGGCTTTTGAGGAGCTGAAAGACAAGGTGACGCAGACACCAGTGTTGGCTTGCCCAGATTTCACTCAAGAGTTTATATTAGAAACAGATGCAAGTTTTTGTGGGCTAGGTGCGGTGCTGTCCCAGCGGAAGGATGGCAGGCTGCATCCGGTGTGCTATGCGAGTCGGGGCCTGAGGAAATCAGAACGTAACATGAACAACTATAGTTCTCGTAAGTTAGAGATGTTAGCACTCAAATGGGCAGTCGTGGATAAATTCAGGGATTATTTGGCAGGGAAACATTTCACAGTCTATACAGATAACAACCCACTCAGTCACCGGGAGAAGGCTAAACTAGGTGCCGTGGAAAGTAGGTGGAATGCGGATCTCGAGCAGTTTAACTTTACTATAGAGTACAAGCCGGGGAAGAACAACATTGTGGCGGATACTCTATCTAGAATCCCGGCGGAACAGGAGGAAGATAGTGAAGAAGAGTATACAGCGATGCATGTACTAGAGGAGAACGGGGCAGGAAGGAAGGAACTGTGGACGATGGATGGGCTGCGTAAGGAGCAAGAAGGCATGGACTATATGACAAAACTGCGAAGATGGTTGGTGGGAGAGCTGCCGGAGGATGAGGTACAGGTAGAGCTCCAAAATGATGATTTCCGCAAGATGTACCGAGCTAGGAAATCCCTGATCGTAAGAGAAGATGTTGTCTGGCATAGAAGACCCGAAGGGAAGAATCTATGGAGGGAGGTGCCAGTGTTAACTCCAAACTTGCAGGAGGCTTTGACTAGAGCCTGCCACGACGAGTTTGGCCACCAGGGGCGAGATCGCACCCTGTCGCTGGTGCAGGAGCGAGGGTTCTGGTCAGGCATGGGAGAAACAGTGCGAGACTACATAGCCAGCTGCGAGAGGTGTGGAGTAGCAAAAGATGAAGTGCCGAAACCCCAACTGCATGTAGGGACGATTGAAGCTGCCAAACCATTAGAGACACTGGCCGCAGATTTCACCTTGCTGGACAAGCGGCAAGGATTGGAGAATGTCCTGATAATGGTTGACATATACAGTCGTTACACTTGGGACTTTCCCACCAAAGACCAGAAAGCCGCGACGATTGCAAAGATCCTGGTGAATCGAATCTTCCTGGCAGTGGGTGCACCTGAGCGACTGTTGACCGATCAGGGGAGGAATTTTGGCAGTGCATTGGTCCGACAAACTTGTGCCACCTTTGGGGTGAAGAAAATAAGGACGTCAGCATATCACCCACAGGGAAATGGCATGGTGGAACGGTTCAATCGAACCCTGCACGGTCTGCTGGCCACCCTCGAGGCAGAGGAAAAGAATAGGTGGCCAGAGCATCTGCCGGCAGTGGTGTCACAATACAACGCGACTCCGCATGCCACGACAGGGTTTTCCCCATTCCTGTTGTTTTACGGGAGAGAACCAAACCTGCCGTTTGACCTTAGGCCGGAACTAGACCCAGAGCCGGTAGATGAGTGGGTGATGGTGATTAGAGACCGGCAACGACGATTGCAGGAAGCAGTGGAGATCAATGTTCGGAGACGTAAGGAAATAAATAGAAGAAAAAGAGAAGAGAAAGCCCACGAGAGTAGCTGGGAAGTGGGCCAGGAGGTTTTGCTGAGGAACAATGTAAAAATAGGCCGGTGTAAGCTGCAAAACCATTGGTTTGATACGAGATGGCACATTGTTGAGGTCCTAAATCCAAGGCCTGGTTTATATCGCATTGCGCCCAGTGGGGAAGAAGACCTGGAAGCGAGAGTGGAAAACCGAAGCAACTTGAAGGCTGCTCCAACCCTAAGGCATCCGGGAGACCCAGCGATGGATGAATCTGAGGAGGAAGACGAGGAGCCCCCACTCCAGATGAGCGAGATGGAGAAGTAGTTCAGAGAGGTCGATCGAGCCTGCAACTGAAAGACGAAGCCGACAAATTACAGTTTAGGTTGCAGGGTAATGAGAAGGGGCAGGTTGTCGAGGGTGAGTTGGAGGAGTTGTGAGTAGGGCAGGGGGGATTGGAGAGATGGTTAGGTCAGAGATGTGCGTTGAGTAGTGGTTGCTGTCATGAGCGGGATTGAGAGTACAGTTGTAATGTCCAGGGCCTCACTAACATGGACTGGTACATTGTCAGAGGGTTGGTCTGCCGGCATGAGGTTCGGAGACGTGGACTGAGTATTTTTTTGACACTGGTTCCTCTTAGCTCAAGGGCCAGGCAAAAGGAGAGCATGTTTGCTTTGGACTGAGTATTGGTTTGACACTGGTTCCTCTTAGTTCAAGGGCCAGGCAAAGGAGAGCATGTTTGTTTGGGCTGGTATTAATTTTGACATTGGTTCTCTAGTTAAGGGCCAGGCAAAAGGGGAGCGTGATGTTCTGGTTGGTTATGAGTTGGGCTAGGAAGAAATGGGGAAGAAATGGAGTTGTTAGCTGTGAGTGGAATAGTACAGAGTTGAAGGTGGGGGTCTAAGTTGTTCTCTCAGCACATGAGGGCAGTGCTGTTTTTCTTTTAGGGGGGTCGAGTGTTAGCAGGAGAGAAGAGAAGACGGGAATGCTGCGTTTAGCAAAAGGGGTAAGATGCAGTTTCTTAGAACAAATTTTAGGGGGGTCGTATGAATGGTCTTCTCAGCACATGAGGACAGTGCTGTCTTTTTTTAGGGGGGTCGATTGTAATATTCAGAAATTTCAGAGTAATTTCGAATGCCCCGCCATTAGCGGTACTGAGCGTTCAAGGTCGTCTGAGGGAAGAGAGCGCTCCCCGCACATAGTGGGAGATTGCGGAACTAGGCCTATATGATATTAAATGTTATTTACCGGATTAATAATGATGCGATTCATGAAGTTAAGGGACTATTATTGAATTTGAAATTATTATAGATCGTTTAGCAGTCTGAATAATGTTAAAGGGTGTCCCAAGGAGTTATTAGTTAGGCGGAAAATAGGTCACGTAGGCCTAAGCTAACGCCTTGAGAGGACACGAGGCGGCCTCTCTCTCAGTCCCGGATAGCACTCACACGAACAAGACGTCCCTGCGCGTCTGTCCCAGAAATAGTCACGTGGCCTAGTCACCTGTGCTGAAATATTGCAGTATAACAAGTAAGTCTCATTCGATCTCAGACAGGGTTAGATAGGGCAGTGATAAAGTAAACTAGAGCTAACAGTGAGTTCATTTCAGGGTTTCCGTGAGAACCCACTTGACTGAAGTTGACTGGAGTTGACCTGAGATTGACTGCCGTTTGAGACTGCCGTTGAGGATTGAGGGTGGCGATTGTCGCCATTGGACCGATCAAAGTAGGCCTGTCACTGTTTAGCGGGGTAGCAAAGGATCTCTTGAGTGAACGAGTGCTCCCGACAACTAAACGACACGGGACGCTAAAGCTTCTCTCAACTGTACAAGGTCTGATTGGCTCACTCCCGTCCGCTTTATGGACGCACTGGGAGTACACTGAGGCTATCTGAGTAGACTAATGGTCACACACTGAGACCGTGAGTCTAGGTCTCTAGGAGATACCTGGAGGAACATTTCCCCTCCCTTATTACGGGTGTAATTTAATAGTTTCTAGATAATTTTGATAATATTGTTTTGAATGTTTGTGCCATCAAGTGGAACCAGAGTGATACTGTGATTTGATTCTTTTAATGCCTCTGATTGTTCTTCATAATTCTGATCTCAGGTATAACCTTGTTCCCCAGAGTAGTGGTTAGGTTAGGTTAGGAAGTGTGCATCTGTTGGGGTGCTATAATTTTGTCGAGTGCCCTTAAGGCCTATTCATTGTAGAGTATTTAATTTCTCATTTTTATTACCATTCCTCAGTGACATATAATTTTGTTGAGTGCCCTTAAGGCCTATTCATTGTAGAGTAGTTAATTTCTTTTTTTGGTACCTAAGTGACTGATATTATTGTGTGAAAGCCTTTAAGGCCTGTTTCATGTGTGCACGGAACAGTTCTTAATACTTCAAATTTATTGTTGCCTGAGGTTCTAATAATTTTTAAATCATGTATAACTTTTATTCCCCAGAGTAGTGTTATAAGTTCAAGTTAAGAGGTGCGCATATTGGTGTACCATTATTGGATTGTGTTTGTAGTGTTGGAGGGAATATAAGTGTCTAAATGTAACAGTGTGTCTCATTCATCCCAGTCACAGATGCTATCCTTCCACGGGTCACGGACAATTTATTTTGTTTAGTAGTTTTAAGTGTTCTTGTGCTGGTTCGGGATTTTTTCTCAAAGGGGCGCTTCCACTGCCATTACCATCTATTAATTTTAAATAAACCCCAAGTCAAGTGAGAAATTAAAGTCCAGTAAATTCCGACCGGTTACATATATATATATATGCAAGTAAATCACTGTAGGTGCGCGTGATCTAGGTATATGCTGATAACCACAAGGAAAGAAGAAAACACGAAGTTCCCAAGCGCTTTCGTGTAATTCATATCTTCAGGGGTGAGTACAGACTCACAGTCTGTACTCACCCCCGTACTCTGTACTCTATGCTCTGAGAGGAAAGGTTCCAGAGAAAGTGTTCATCACAGGAGCAGGGTATAGGAAGGTGGCACTATATGTAGAGGGACCAATAATGTGTCTCAAGTGTTGCAGATGGGGACATAAGGCCTGGAGCTGTCAACTGGACCCACGTTGTAGATTCTGTGGGAAGAAGCACGAATCTAGCAACTGTAAGGAAAAGATCAATGCAGGAGAGAAAGTGAAGCCTTGTTGTTGTAATTGTGGTAAAACTCACAATGCTAGTTCAATTGCATGCGAGATGAGGCCACGTATGAGAAGTGACCAACAAAGGAATTATTCAGAAAACACTGAAGAAGTACGCTGTGGTCTGACAATGACAAGACAGCAGGAGAACACACAGACAGTGGAGACAGTGATCCCTGAGAATGCCTGGCATGAAGATTAAAGAAGGATAAGGACTGCGCTTGCGGCCGGAAGAGTTGTTGATGCCAGGAACAAACAGAGTAATAAACAAGTAGCAAGTGAGAGTAGTGGTGAAGCCCTCCAGGTTAGTGATAAAACTGTGCAAGAAATTCTGGGAAGAGGTGCGCAAGATGTTTCAGCTTTTGCAAAAGTTAGGTCAAAAAATAGAAGTGATAGAGAAAAGACTTGATACAGTGATAAATAAAGAAAGGGAAACAAAACTGTGAATAATGTAGAATTAGAAGGGAAAGAGGAAAGTGAAAAGCTCAAGCTTTTGAAAAATTCAGTGCTTAAAATAAGTATTAAAGGGAAGGAGAGGAAAATAAAGGATTGTGTAGTGCAGGGAGCAACAACTGAAAGTTTAAAAAATGTGTTGGTAAAGTGTATAGATGCTGATAAAGAATTACTTTTAAGGAAATGGAAATCTGTGCAGGAGGATTGGGCCTTCCTAAAGAATCTGATTGGAAAGGATATAAAATGATCATGGATCTAGCTAGCCTTAAGATAATGTCCTGGAATGTTAATGGTCTACGAAATAGAGTGACAGATGTACACTACTTTACCCTTAAAAATAATATTGACATAATTACCCTTCAAGAGACTGGGGACAGGAAAGGCGACCTGCTTAAACTGTCTGGATATAAGGGATTTCATCTCTATTCGGGTGAAGGTATAAGAGGGGTCTCAACATTCATTAAGAATTCCATACCAGCAGAACTAGTTGGAAGCCCGAGTAGAGTACAAGGAATAGAAAGTGTCTGTATAAAGTTATATTTGAAGGAAGGAGAATTGAACATAGCAAATTTGTATATTTCTGAAGGCTGTTTTGACCTCAACTTCTTACCAGATTGCATGTTTTTGGACTCAACTTTGCCTGTAGGAGATTTTAATGCTCGACATCCAAGACTCGAAACAATGGGGAGAATTAATTGTAATGGTATAAAATTTTGGCAATTTTTACAAGATCACCCAGATGCTTACTTGTTAGGAAATGAGGAAGTGACTCATATAAAAGGAGGAAGGTTAGACTATTAGGGTGTCATAGGAGGGAAGATCAGCTAAAACTAATGGCCCATCACTTTTTTGGTAGATTTTAGTGTATATAAACAGAAAATAATTTCAGTTTCAATATTTTGCAACCTTTTGCTAGGTAAAGTTTAGCGTGAAATTTATCGAAAATCTAACGTACAGCTGTATTAGTGCATTACAATTAAATAGTGAACATTGCTTTCTGACTTCATTCTTTAACAACCCAACTAACAATATTTTTTTCTGTTTCAGATTCTGATGCATTTATAAGTTGATAATATTTGCGATGGCTGCTTGTGTCAGGACGAGGAACCAAAAATCCAGCCATCTCAGTCACTATCTTGGGTCTGGGAGAGAGCTCCTGAAGTTCGGAGTTGCCTACATTGAGAGATGCTTTGAGATACGGTGTTTTAATCAGGCAAATCAGTGAAAAGAACCAAAGAACTTACACAAACAAAGACATTGCCAGTGATATGACCAAAGCTGTCTTGGCACAGTACACTCTGGCTAACGCTCAGTTCAAGCCTCCAGTCAAAACAAGTCAGAAGAAGATTAGTGAGAGACTGCTAGCCAGTTGGGAAAAGGCAAGAGATATCTCTCTTGGGAGAGGAAAACTTGCCGTTAAGGACAGCTTTGCCAAGCAACTGGACCAGTTATTTGACATAATTACTTGCAAGTGCCCAATTGTTCTCTGTCCTGAGTTTGGATGCGATCGTGACTGTAAATCCGAGGCCCACATCTCCTGTATTTGCAAGCGTGAACTGAAGATTCCTGTGATCGAACTGGCATTTGTCAAAGCACAGAGAGAGAAGACTGGCAGTATAGGGGCTCTCATGATTTCTAGCCAAGATATTCCGGAGTCCAAGAGACAGGAGGCTGCCACAGAGAGATAGAAGAGGAGAAGAATTGCCGAGGAAAAGAGACTTGAGAAGGCTCAGGGTGAGGTAAAAAAGGCCGATGATTGGAGTCATGCTGATTCAGAGTTTAATGACTTCCCCATGGCTGATCCGAGTGCTGACCAGGAGAATGGTGACTTTGTCCCTAACCCAGAAAATAATGATCCCAAACCTTCCAGGCATAAGATTCGAAATAGGAAAGATATCCCGAGCATAGCTCTGGCCAGCATGCGACACCACACTGGTCTCAGAGAAACTGCAGAGATAGCAACAGCTGCCTGGATTGACGGTGGTTTGATAACACCTGATGATGTTCACCTGGTGATAGATCATAACAAAGTAAGGAGAGCTCAGGAGAAACTTGTCAGTAACCTAGAAGAGGAGTTTGATAAGGGGATAAGAGAAAATGGAATCAATTGTTTGTTCTTTGATGAGAGAAGGGATGACACTAAAGTGTTCATGAAAGTTGGAGATTCTGACAAGTTGTTCCCTGCCATGGTGAAGGAGGAATACTACTCCTGCTGCAGTGAACGAGGAGGGAAGTATTTGTGGCATTTCACTCCAGAGAAAGATGACATCAGGAAACCAGCTGAGATAGTGGCAGATAACATTGTGAACTGGCTCAGAGAGAGGAACGTAGAGCAGACCCTGTAGGCCATTGGAGGGGACAGCACCAACACGAACACAGGGTGGCAAGGGGGGCTCATACAGTGGATAGAGCGGAGGATTGGGAGGAAGCTGGTCTGGATTGTTTGTGACCTCCACACCAACGAGTTGCCACTCAGACATCTGATCCAGGAGCTGGATGGCAAGACTCTTTCAAACAACAGATGGTCTGGTCCTCTTGGCAAGATGCTGGACTCTGCCACTGAGTTAAAAATAAATCCGAGCTTTGAAAAAATCACAGTTGGCCCTCCACTCGTTGAGCTTGCACATACTGTCATGACGACCTGAGTACTGACCAGTACAATCGTTACATGATTTGCAGTGCCATCACAACTGGGGTCATGCCTGATAGACTTGCTTACCTGCAGATAGGTCCAGTCTCACATTCTAGGTGGCTCACAACGGCTCTCAGGTTCTGCAGAATTTGGGTCGCTCATCATAAACTGAAAGGGAACCAGCTTCACAACCTGAGACTTATTGTCCAATTCATCGTGAGTGTCCCTTTGCCAAATTGGTTCAACACCAAGGTTAAGTCATCGTTCTCCGAAGGTCCGAGGCATGTTCTCTTCCAGCTTGAGCTCCTGAGGAGTCAGCCAAGGAAGGTTGTTTAGATTGTGGAGCAGACTGTGAGGAGATCTTCCTGGTATGCTCATCCCGAAGCAGTTCTGCAGACAATGCTCTGCAGTAAGGATGAGGAGGAGAGAAGAGTGGCAGTCAAAAAGATCTTGGGTATGAGACTTATGAGAGGATCTGGGCACGACGAATCAGTTGGTGACGATTCCTTCAGGGTCAGGAAGACTCCTGAAGTCAATCTAGGTGCCAAGACCCTCACTGATTTCATAGATCTGGATAACATCCAGGCTGGCATTGAGCCCCCTCTTACCTGCAGCCTCACCAATGTTCAAGTCAGAGCTTTCCTGGACAACCCCATGCATGTCCCTGCCTGGCCCTCGCACACCTAGAGTATAGAGCGTTGTGAACAGCAAGTGAGCGAGGCCAGCAGTCACATGTACAGCCAGGAGAGGAGGGAAGGCTACATCCGAGCTCAGGTGGTCAGCACTGAGGTGATGAGTAGAAACAGAAGCAAGAAAGACATGTTCTCTATGGTGTGCAGCAACACCGGGTCGTAGTAGTAAAACCGGTTTTTGTATTTGATGATTTTGTTTTCTAAAGGAATATTAAATTTAATAAATGTGTCAAGATCATTCGTTTCACTATTCTGGATCATTTTCATCCTAATAAATTAACCTGATACATTTACTTTACTTTAAATAAGCTATTTAGTGGTGTTGGTAAAAGGGTGGGAATACTGAATTTTCATAAGATTTCAAGTTAAAATTTACCTAGCAAAAAATAAAAACTTTTCAAATCTGAAGATATCACATGATTCTGCACATAGAACTACATCATTAATACCATGGGCCGATTTTTCAAACTCAAAAAAAAAAATTCGCCTCCGTATGACACACCCTATTAGGCTATGCTTGCATGATAAGCAGTCAGGGAGTCCAGGGAGAATGTGAGATAATAAGGGAGCTAGTCAGTGACCATTTTGTTGTGTATGTTCAATTACCATTAGGGAAGAGACAGGTGAGATATAGGAGGAAGAGATTGAAACTAAACAAGGATAAATATAGAGAAATGGTACAGAAATTATACACCAGTCTGTATGGATAGCTTTTATAATGACTTAGTTGAGGAGATAGAAAGATATTTAACTAAGTCAACACAGAAAAAGATAAATAACAAAATGTTGAAGGGATGGACACAAATGTTAAGGGCAGCACATAAAGATTGGGTAAAGAATGGTAGAAGAGAAGAAGATAGGGAAATCTTCATGGATATAGCCAAAATATGTGGGCAGGCTAGGAAGGAGGCAAGGGAGAAATATTGGCAAGACTTTGCACAGCACATTGGGGAGAGTAAAAATCTCAAAGAAATATGGCAGGATATTAACAAAATTAGAGGAAAAAGGAGTAATTTTATTAGTCATCCTCATCCAGAGGAAGAAGCTAATAAACTGGTTGACAAGTGGGCTAAAGCAGCTAGTGTTGCCTCCCTGCCTAACAGGACAATAGAAGCATTAGATGAGTGGCAAAATGAAAGATGATTTATTTCATCAGCTCTAAATATTTGTGATGTAACATGTGTAGCTATTACTCAAGATGAGTTATTAAATGCTGTTAAAAAAGGAAGATCTACAGCACCAGGCGAAGATGGTGTGACTTATGAAATTTTGAACTGCTTAGTTGGTATGGAAAATAGTCCATTATTAGATTTATTCAACATGAGGTATACAGAGAGTAGATTACCAACAGAATGAAAGAAAGCGATAGTTATTCCTGTCCCTAAGGCAACTGGTGGATACAGGCCAGTGTCTTTAACATCTTGTTTTTCCAAGATGATGGAGAGAGTATTATTAAATAGGCTTGTATATATTGTGGGGGAAAACCTATCTTGTAATTTATTTGGTTTTTTGGAAGGGAAATGTACTTCAGACTGTGTTATAAAATGTTTATCAAATGATGCAGACAGAGGTAGAGTTTTTGTGGATTTACAAGGAGCATTTGATAAAGCTCACAGTGAAGTAGTTATGAATGAACTGGCTGCTCTAGGGGTATCAGGAAAGTTGTTACACTGGATAGGTGGCTACTTGCATGGAAGGAGAATCTGTGTATGGTATCAGGGATGTTTGTCTGAGGAAAGAGCACTTGAACTAGGCACTCCCCAAGGGGGAGTATTGAGTCCAATGTTATTTAATGTGTTAATGAACAAGATAGCCTCACACAAATATCCCAAAGGAGTTGTAACCATCATTTATGCAGATGACATCTTATTTCAAGGAAACTCTGTAAAAAATTTGCAGATTGCATTAAATAATTTTAGTGTTCATTCTCAAAAGATGGGTTTAGTTATCAATGAAGAAAAAACCAAGTGTGAATGTAAAGGAAGAGGAACTGAATCCGTTTTTCTAAATGGAAAATTTATTGAGAAAGTGTCAAAGTATAAATATTTAGGAATGTATATTGGCTTTACTTGTGAAAGTAAATAGGCAGAAATGTATCATGTTCTCACTCAATGTAGAGCAAGATTACAGCCCTTGAAGGCTCTAGCATGTTGTGGTAAAGGTGCTGGGGTACCCATACTGAGAATGATGTATATTTCTACCATCAGATCACTTAAAGACTATGCAGCACCTGTCCTCTCTTGTACGGGTGAAGGAAGGCTACGGAAGCTTGAGATCATGCAAAATGAAGCAATGAGAATAATTTTAGGGTGTCAAAAGAATGCAATGATTGAGATAATGAAAATGGAACTAGGGTTACAGAGCATTTCACAGAGGGTCAACGAAATTAATACAGTTGCAGCAGTTCGATTAATGAGAGGGAACAGTGGGGGTAAATTTGTACAAGATATAAATGATGGTTTAAAAGATAAAAGGACCTTCTGCAGGCAAGGCAAGAGAGGATACATGAATGGATTAGTAAATATTATTAAAAATGTAATCTGGCAGACTGGTGTACAGCTGTTCAGAAGAGTTGTAAGAATCCACCCTGGGAAGAACGAGAAGTAGAGTTAGACATAGTGCCTCTCACAATGAAGAAATCATTACATGAACCAGGACAGTTAAGGGCTTTATATGGGAATAAGATTAGTAATTTGCCTAAAATAAACACATTGCATGTATATTGTGACGGTTCAGTTATGTCAAGTGGCAGGGCAGGGTGAGGGATCCTTATAAGACAGAACAAGGAAATGATGACATCAAAATTGGACTTTGGTTGAGCAGTTTTATATCATCAACACGAGCTGAGTTATATGCAATGTTAGTAGGATTGGAAAATGTTGTAAATATGTATAAAGATGCATATTTTTTTGTTGATAGTAGGGCAGCTTTGGATTCTTTGAACAGTGGGAGTCCAGTCTTTGAACACATTATTGGTTCATGTAGAAAATTAGTAAATACAATAAGGAAAAATGATCATAATGTTCAATTTGTATGGGTCCCTTCACATGTGGGGATTGGTCTTAATGAAGCAGTAGATATAATAGCAAAATGAGCCACGGAAAAGGCCGAGATCGACATAATATGTACTAAAACCTTGAAACAATTAAGGAACAAATTACGGAAAATACAACCAATAGTAGACAATTTCAAAAGGAATGAAATATACGAGAAAAGTGAAACAATGAAACATTACCATCGTGTTCTCATGAACACAAAATTTACTTATGGGAAAGATAGGAGTAGGTGGAAAGATTCAGTGTACATGAGGTTAAGATTAGGATATAAATATTATTGGGAACTTGGAGCTGAGAGAAGTGAACAGGATAAAGAATGTAGAGTTTGTAGAACATCCAGATCCCATACCCTACCACATTATATACTGAAATGCCCATTGCTTAATGTCTATAGAAATGCCCATATAAATAATGTCCCCATGCAAATAGAGTGGATGTTTAAAAATAGGAAAATAGATGAAATATTAAAGAAATATAGAAATTTTGCATCTAGAATATAACTATGTACTATAACTGATTATATGAAATATTAGGGGTTTATGTGAGTCCTGAGAGGGACATTCCTGGACTGGGGTGGGGATGACTTATGTCACTTCATCCCTTTGAGATGTATTAATGTTTTTTGTATCTCAATAAACGTATCAATCAATCAATCGAGGAATTAGTCGGCTGAGTTCAGTGGGAATGGCTTGTGGTAGTGAAAACATTTCACCCAAAAGACAGCCAATAAACTCTCCTGTGCATATAGCAAAGCAATAAAACGAAATGCTTGACTCTACTATTTTTTCAGTCAGGATAAAAATCATCTACAAAATGTTCTTAGAACTAAGAACTTAATAATTAGTATATACCTGCATCTCTGCTTTTTTGATCTCCTAGTTGTCTCTCAGCTACTTCTGAGTTGTGCAGAACCAGCAGCATCTGTAACACAACGAGAATTAGTATTAGGTTTTGTTTGTATATTATGTTGCCTCTGAAGATGTCTTGAATAAAGACGAAAGCTAAGGTACTCCGTTGTTTCCATTTTCCCGTGTGATTTTATCAAGATTTATCTTATCCACGTTTTCATTGTGGATTTTCATAAAATAATGTATGTATATTATGTATGTTGTATGTATATTATGTATGTACTGTACTCCATTTATATTCATTATTTATTCTGCCTAGCTGTCAGCGTGTGGCAATGCTTTTATCATGTCACCACACGCTTAGATAATGTGCCTGGCAACATCTGGAAGCTGCTACATGTATCACTTGCCACATGTCGCCTGAGGGCTCAGTTGACACTCTGTCAGAGTAGGGAGTGCTGTCTCGCTTGTATCTCTGCCTGTCCAGCAAATAGAACCTACAAAAAACTCTACAGGTGTTTGTGTTCGCCCCTGTAGTTGGAACTTGGTACCCAGAACATGTACAGGTACTATTATTATTAAAGTGTATATAAATATAAATGCCAGTGAAAACATTTTAACATTAACATTAAATGAGATATTTGGCATGTGTACACTTCAACTACTACTACTTTGCTGTCACTCGGAATCTAGTATGATATTCATCCTGCTATGATACAATGATATGAGTTATTAAGGATGTCACCTTCATTGGTGAGTCCTGAGGTGACTAAAGAGGCCGATACGGGACCGGCAAGGTCGTTCGCAAATGTTGCATATGTGAAGGGCTATATCTAGTGCAGGAGGGGCGGTGTCAGTGCCTTTCCAGCGTTGCCACTTGTCTGCCTCGTTATGCAGTAGGACTAACTTGAAAGTATTGACACCTTTTGTGGTGCTCCTCCAAACGTTACGATGTGGACTAATACCCAGGTGAGGGGGTCGATTTGGCACGTTTTCAGGTTTGTCTTGAGACTATCCTTACACCTTCTCAGTTGCCCGCCAGCATTACGTTTACTATTCGTTAGGTGACTGTAAAGTAACTGCTTTGGCAGTCTAAAATCGTCCATGCGGGCATCATGGCCAGTCCAGCGTAGTTTTTCCTGGACAATGGTAGCCTCGATGCTCCTACAGTTGGTTTAAGCGAGAATACTGGCATTTGTTCTCTTGTCTTCTTAGCAAACTCGGTGAATGGAACGTAATCTACGCTGGTAAAAGTTTTCAAGTGCCTTGATGTGCCTCCTGTATACAACCCATGTTTTGCTGCCATACAGCAAGGTGGGGACAACTTTGTAGATAATTTTAGCTCCCTACAGCCAAAGGCTTGAGATGTACATCTGACTCGATGTTGAATTTCTTGATCGATATCCACGGTGGTGGACAGGTGGGAGCCAATGTAATGGAAGCAGGTAACATTAAAGAGGCTAGTACCGTTAAGCTGGATGGATGTTGGAGGTGTGGATGAACCAGAGGCAGGATGAAAGAAAATCTGAGTCTCACTTGTATTCACCTTAAGACCGAAGTGTGCATACGCATCTGAGTAGGTGAGGTCGTCTGTATACGGAAGTTCAGTAATGGAAGCTCCCAACACCTTTGTTCCTGCCTGACGCCGTCTTATGTTGAATAGTATTTCTACACGCCAGCAAAATTGTCACTGGCATGAGTAAGGGAGGCACCTAAGAAAATGGAAAAGAGAGTTGGTGCAAGTTCACAGCCTTGTTTAACCCCCGTTTGGAGGGGGAAGAACTCAGACTGGGTGCCATTGTGCAGAACACTGCCATTCAAACCATCGTGGATTTGCCTCACAATAACAATGAATTTTGACGGGCAGCCAAAACAACTGAGGGTCGGCCAGAGAGCTTTCCTATCGACCGAGTCGAAGGCCTTAGTAAGGCCAATGGAGGACATGTTTAAGTCATGACACTGTTCTCTGCATTTTTCTTGTGTCTGGCGGGCAGCAAAGATCATATAAGTGATGCCACGTGATAGTCTAGAGCCTCACTGAGATTCTGGGAGGAAGTTATCCGCCCCAGGAAGAAACCTATTTAGGAGGAATTGAGCGACAATCCTCCCACCTATGGACAGCAGCGAGATCCCTCGGTAGTTGCCACAGTCTGACTGGTCTCCCCTGTCTTTATAAATATTGACGATCGAGGCTTCTCTAAGATCTTGGGGGATTTCATCCTTCTCCCATATATTATCCAGGAGCAAGTGGGCGATAGCTGGTTAGCAGTGGTCCTCCTGCTTTATAATCCTCTGCTGGGATTCCATCAGGCCCTGTGGCTTTTTATTTTTCATCTGCTTGATGACAGTTGTTACCTCTTCCAGGGATGGAGGATTGCTAAGGTGTGTCAGCTCTGGGTGCCGAGGAACCTGCTGAGTAGTTTGGTAATGTTATTTCCAGCAATGGTGGATGCCTTCTTCGTCTTTAATTAGGGAATTAATGTCAGATGAGCAGGGCGGGGGCCACGCCATGAATAGTTGGGCCACATATTGTTTTAATTTTATTTAAAATTTCACGAGTCTTGCATTGATCTGCAAATTTTTGCATTTCTCACTATATTTTTCCACGATTCGTTCATTAGTTTGCAAGGTAAGCACAAGGAAGGTACCAATTTTTGTTCGGGACTTAAGGTTGGTCTGCCAGTCAGTGAGAGCAGCACGTTTAATATTGACAACTACTTCGATTTCTGGTTTGTTTTCATCAAACCTCTCCCGGTGTTTTCTTTTGATATGGCTGAAGGTCTAGTTGCAGGTTTTTGTGATGATAGCTTTGATGGGACCCCAGTCGGCACTCGGATTTTGGTTGTTTGTTGTTGGGTTACAGAAAGCATGTGCTACCGCTGGATCATCAAGTTGCTAAGAGCCTTTGAACTTGTCGACCTGCCTAAACAAGGTGTTAGTGATAATGATATTGTATTCAGTACATTTGCTGAGGAGGAGTAGGCCATTGGGATTACACTTGCCTAGTCCATTTCTCCCTGTGGTTCCCTGCCATATGTCAGCATCTCTGCTAAATCTGGCATTGAAGTCACAAAGTAGCACAACCTTATCTTCTCTGGGTATAGAGGTTAGCACTCTGTTAAGGTCGGCGTAAAAGGCCTCCTTGATGTCATCCTCTACATCAATTGTTGGGGCGTATGCACTGATGAAGAAGGCATGGCGTAAGTAAGTCAGTGAACAACTACTCTGGACGGGACATGTTGTGAACACCACACCACCTGGTGTCTCTATGACCACGTGAGGTCCTTCATATCAACACCCGAGAACGAGTTACTACACCACGTGAACACCACACCACCCGATGTTTCATGACCACGTGAGATCCCTCATATCAACACCCGAGGACGAGTTACTACACCACGTGAACACCACACCACCTCGTGTATCCATTACCACGTAATGTCCTTCATATCAAGACCCGAGGACGAGTCAATACACCACGTGAACACCTCACCACCTGGTGTCTCAATGACCAGCCCAGGCCCGGACCATCAACTGTAAACTATAATAATTTGTATTGTTACGAGTTGGGGATTTAGAATATAGTTATACGTCTACCCAGGTCCCAACAGGTAACAACAAAAAAATAACAGACAATCGGACTATAAAAGGGTAGACAAAGGATGCGAGTTTTTGTTGTATATAATAAAGTACCATAAATTCCTTAACAAAATATTCAGCTTATAAACTACCCTTAACCAAACTTAACCTAAACATGAACAGTATATACATAGTAATAAAACATAGAACAATAGTGAAGCAATGTGGAGGTGGGAGAGGCAATACAAGATTACAAATACTTAAGTGAGGAGCCGAGATGGCTGACGGGCAAGGCTGAGTATGGTAGAAGACGGTAGATAGTCACTGTGCCGTAGGTTTCCAGGATAGGTGATCCTGTGGTCGCTTCCCAGAGTGAAGTGTCCTCTCCTCGAATTGGAGCTCACAAAGAAGACTGGGAGGAAGTGACGCAACAACCAGGATATGGAGAAGGGAAACCCGGGAGTGGTAACTAAGACGAGCCATACTCGTGTTTCGTCCCTAGATGGCGTTGCTCGTGGTGCTGGGTAGGTAGATGAAGACAATCGGTGGAGGGGTTCGTAACACACCCCCCCTCCAAAGACCTTCGTAGCGCGGGCGCGAAGGAGGTGATCACCTGGTGCGTCTGGAGAGTAGCTGCTACATTTCCACTGGATCTCGGGATAAGGAGTCTGCAATCAGGTTGTCCACCCCCTTTATGTGCCGGACTTGTAGATTATAGGTCTGGGTGAGGAGAGCCCAGCGGAGGATTCGCTGGTTGGAGGTCTTGTTGGTTTGGATGAACGTGAGTGGGTTATGGTCGGTGAAGACTAGGGTTGTTTGTGGGCAAGACTGGAGGTAACATTCAAACTTCTTTATTGCCAACACCAGAGCCAGGGCCTCCTTCTCTATGGTCGAGTAGTTGGTCTGATGTTTTTTCAACTTGGCGGAGTAATATGCCACAGGGTGAAGGACATCAGTGGTTGGGTCGGGTTGTAGGAGCACAGCCCCCACTCCGACACCACTAGCGTCGATTTGCAGATGGAAGGGCAAGGTGTAGTCAGGGGGGTAGACTACAGGCTTAGAGGCAAGGAAGGCTTTGAGGCGGTGGAAAGACTGGTCGCACTTCTGGTTCCAGATGTAAGGGACCGCAGAACTGGTAAGGTCTGTGAGGGGTCCGGCCACGCTGGAGAAGTTACTGCAGAACCGACGGTAGTAGCCGCACATCCCCAGGAAGCGCATGAGTTCCTTCCTCGTCCTTGGAGTGGGGAAGGACAAGATGGCTTCAACGTTTGCGTCCTTGGGTCTCACCATACCATGCCCAACGATATGTCCCAGGTAAGTCACTGATGCCCGGCCAAAAGCAGATTTAGCCAGGTTTATGGTGAATCCAGTCTCTTGCAGTCGTGCAAACATTATCTCCAAACGCACCAGATGTTCGTCCCAGCAGTCCGACACCACCACCAGGTCATCCAGGTAGGCGAACGTCCCACCTAGGTCCTGAATAAGGTAGTTTATGGCCCTCTGGAATATGGCCGGAGCATTAGAAAAGCCAAACGCCATAACTAAATATTGAAAAAGACCAAATGGAGTTATAAATGCCGAGATTATTTTTGCCCTATCCGTGAGTCCTACTTGATAATATCCTTTCAACAGGTCCACGGTTGATATAAACTTGGCACAGCCTATGCTGTCTATTATATCTTCAATCAAAGGTAAAGGGTAGGAGTCAGAGACAGTGACCTGGTTCACTTTACGATAATCTGTACAGAAACGAAAGGTGCCATCGGGTTTTGGAATGAGAAGGCAAGGTGAAGCCCAGGGGGAGGTACTAGGCTCAGCTAAGTTATGTTTTAACAAAAATTCCTCCTCCTTTTTCATAATCTCTTTTTTTTGTAGATTCAGTCGATATGCCGATTGCCTAATGGGTTGTACATCATCTGAGATTAGCTTAATATCATGTTTAAGTATATTGCAAAACCCTGGGAGGTCTGATGTGACTTTAGGAAATGTTGATAATAACTTGGTGAGATCTTTTGCTCGAGATGGATTCAGAACAGAAAAATACTCATCCAAGTTGTTGAGTATGTGACTGTTAGCAGGGTTTTCTTTAGGTAGAGGGAAGTCTAAATTCTCCAATAGGTCCATGTCATCTGTCTCCGGCTCCGGCCCTGACAAAACCGTATGCAATACAGGTTGGCTTACAGCCTCTGGGATGTCTTCCTCTGACTGCCTGGAATGGTAAAGTTTCATGAGATTAATGTGAACAAGTTGTGAATCTTTTTTGCGATCAGGAGTATGGATTATATAGTTGAGAGGAGATAGTTTATTAGCATTGATTTGAAAGTTTTGATGGAACCGTTCCAAGCAACCTTGGGACGGTGGGTGGTAAGCCGAAGTTGTACAATGGTCCACACTGAGGTCTTTCATCACCTGTTTGAACAAAGATTGATCAGATTGTTGGGCTGTAATGAGCTCATCCATACTAATGGTCTTATTGTACAGATCTTCTGTGGGTAGGAAGATATTGGAGGTGGTTTTAGATGAAGATGGCCCATTTCGCACACTCTGCGACCGGGTGACAGCACAAGATGGGAAAAGATGAGGAATAGTTTCTTTAAGGTCAGTGGTGGAGTTGACAGGTAAGGGAGAGTCGACTGTCTTTATGTTAGGAACCACTAGATCTCCTACCAAGTCATTACCCAATAATAAATGAATGCCGCACACAGGCATTGGGTCTTTCCTAATGGCTATTTGCACTTCTCCAGTAATCAAGGGACATTGGAGGTGCACTTTAGCTAAAGGATAGGAAGAATGGGACGAGAGATCTGAAATTAGAACACTCATTTGTAAATGCGGTAGATATATCAGGAATGACGTTAAACAGGAGGATAGATTGTGCTGCGCACGTATCACGTAGTATACGAATAGGGAAAGAACGAGACCCCTCTATGATTGAAATTTTTCCCTCATAGGTGAATGAAGAGAAGAGATCCTGATGGGGCCTTTCCACATTGGCATTTGCTATTGGTTTGGATTTGGGATCCAGGGAACTACTTTTAGCAATTCGACACTTTGGGTGTTTACAATTCTGGATCGTATGGCCTGGGTTTTTACAGTAAGAACAAGTAAGCTTGGTTGCATCGGGGGGAGTAGGTGTGGGACCTTTCGACCTACCACTCACGTCCCCAAGGTTATCATCAGAGGAGGACCTAACATGTCGGGAAGTACCACGTTCTCTACTGCCCAGTGACTCCAACAAAGCGTACGCATCAGCCAGCTCAGCAGCACGCCCTAAACTAACCTCTCCACGCTCCTCCACATGCTTCAAGATGTGAAATGGTATCTTGCTTTTCCACTCCTCCAGGACTACCAAATTTAACAAATCCTGAAATGTGGAGGTCTCTGTAGCCTCTAACCACTTCTTAAAAAACCTAAGCTTTTCTTGAGCAAACTCAACAAATGTGTGTGAAAATGGTTTGGTTAGTTTACGAAACTTCTGCCGGTATCCATCTGGCGTGATAGCATAAGAGGTGAGGATATTCTTTTTTTACGTTATCATAGTCATCAGTCTGGTCTAAACAGTTATAAACTCTACGAGCCTTACCATATAATTTAGGAACTAACACTGACACCCACTGGTCCTTTGGCCACTCATTCTTCGCGGCTATTTTCTCAAAAGTCCTAAATGACCCGTCCATATCGGATTCATCAAACCCGGGAACAAGGGAAGAAGCAGTAGCAGGGTTAAAAGCAGCGAGTTTCTCTTTTAATGCCACTTTTGATTTAAACTCCGATGTTAAGGTGACTTCTGTCTCTCTCACCTGTAGTTCTTTCAGTTTAACCTCCTGCACCAACTTGGCCTGTTCCACCCTTTCTTCATGGTCCAACTTGTACTCCAACTTGGCCTGTTCCATCCTTTCTTCATGGTACAACTTGGCCTGTTCCATCCTTTCTTCATGGTCCAACTTGGCCTGTTCCATCCTTTCTTCATGGTCCAACTCGAGTTCTTTCATTTTGATTTGGAACTCGAACCTAGCTCGTTCTAATTGCAAGGCGTCTATTCGTTGTGTTTCTTCTTGAGGGCTAGCCAGACCTGAGGCAACTTCTGAGTGAGGAGGGGTGGTGGATAGTGGCTGAAGTTTCTTGGACATGGGCGTTAATCTGTCAACAGCGGATTCTTTTAAAACTTCTTGTTGAACCAACACTTCAATCACATGATTTTTTAACATTTCCTTAGTCAGTTGCTGTGAAAATGGGATATTGTAATAGTTGGCTATTTCTTTCCATTCTTTCTTCAGGATATTAACACGTAATTTAGCTACGGAAGGATTTTCAATAAAATCCTGGAGATCAAAACCTGAGGTGGCCATTGTTAAGAAAAATAGGATAAATTAACTAATGGTCAAAAGATAAGATAAGTGGATAACCCTAGAAAATATCACGGCAGTGGATAACCAGAAAGTCCCGGAAACTAACCAAGTTATACCTAGGGAAATTACACTTATGATTATTGTTCTTCTGAGAAGATCCTTAGATAAGGACAAGAGACTTGAAAGAGGTAGGGCATTAATATAAAGATCCGGATTAACAACCCTGATATACTTGAAAGAGGAAGGGCGTATTACGGCATTTATATGAAGATCCGGATTAACAGCCCTGGAGTTTGGTATGATTGACCCTGAATGAGATAATGAGAAGAACAATAATTGAGGCTTTATAATTATGGGGTCCTGGTAGAGCGGGGCGTCCCAAGATATCACTTCACCCTAAACTAGTGACTATGGAACAGCCTACTCTGGAGTGAGGGTACGGCATTAAACAGATCCGGATTCTTCCCTACACTCGATAAGACTTACTACACGACTGCCACGTGTAATAACAGGTAAGCCTTATGACACTTGGAACCTAATATCCTACGTCTGTCACTCTTACTCTACGGTAATACCAATATATGCACACACACATGAAGGAAACTTTAAACCACCGTAAAGCAATTGTGAACAGAAGTGACTAGGAGGAATAATTAACACTGAGTAACAAGGGAGGAAGGAATATGGTACTTAAGGTTGTGTCCTGTCACGGTCGCCATTTGTTACGAGTTGGGGCTTTAGAATATAGTTATACGTCTACCCAGGTCCCAACAGGTAACAACAACAAAAAAAGACAATCGGACTATAAAAGGGTAGACAAAGGATGCGAGTTTTTGTTGTATATAATAAAGTACCATAAATTCCTTAACAAAATATTCAGCTTATAAACTACCCTTAACCAAACTTAACCTAAACATGAACAGTATATACATAGTAATAAAACATAGAACAATAGTGAAGCAATGTGGAGGGGGGAGAGGCAATACAAGATTACAAATACTTAAGTGAGGAGCTGAGATGGCTGACGAGCAAGGCTGAGTATGGTAGAATACGGTAGGTATTCACTGTGCCGTAGGTTTCCAGGATAGGTGATCCTGTGGTCCCTTCCCAGAGTGAAGCGTCCTCTCCTCGAATTGGAGCTCACAAAGAAGACTGGGAGGAAGTGACGCAACAACCAGGATATGGAGAAGGGAAACCCGGGAGTGGTAACTAAGACGAGCCATACTCGTGTTTCGTCCCTAGATGGCGTTGCTCGTGGTGCTGGGTAGGTAGATGAAGACAATCGGTGGAGGGGTTCGTAACAGTATGTTCAATCATTGTTCCTCCTTCTGTCTGTAATGAAAGTTTTTGTTAAGCGACCCACCCACTCCATGTCTTTGATTGTAATAAGTAATTTTTGTCCAATGTATATTTTCAGCCTTCGGGCTGCCGAACTTTTTCAATAAACCGTTAATTATTATTATTATTATTATTATTATTATTATTATTATTATTGTTATTATTATTATTATTATTATTATTATTATTATTATTATTATCACACACACACACACACACACACACACACACACACACACACAAATACTTCCTTCAGCCTTCATAGGGTAAGGACGTGTGCAGTCGGCGCTGCCCATGGTCTCTTGACCATGGAGACAGCTGCCAGCCTGGCTTGTCGGGCCTTCCCCTTCCCCATCTCCTCCTTCCCATCTGGATTTATCAACATCCTCACACCAACAGTACAGTGCAAAAATTGACGATCAACCCACTAGTGATAAACAAAAGTCTCAATTTCAACTCGAAAGAAAGAAACAACTGTTAGAGTGACAATCGTGCTTAGCAGTCAATGTTGACCTAACGCGGACCTGACACACCCAGGAACCATCGTACACTCACCACCACCAACACTGGATGAGAAGTCAAGAAAGACTCTAAACTACATCAAGAGAGAAATGAGGACTCCCTACTCCACCCATGTGAGGAACTATGAATTCTTAACTACACCACTTAAGAAACAAGAACCATTTCCAACACCCTGTGTGAGCTGGAGGACCTACACAGACCACGTGGTACATCTGCAGCTGTAGTGAGGTATCGGCTTTGCAGCCAGGTACAACGGCCATCAAGACAGTGGGAAGGACTTTTTTGGCGCCGACATCAGGTCACAAGAATGTCTACACATCAGCTCCCTCAATAATAGATCTAAAGTTAATCTACATGTTGACTCTATGTTTTTTATATTTTTGTAATGAAAGCTTTTATCAATCAAGTGACCCACTCCCTGATTTCACCATATGTAACTTATCATCTCTATTCATTGTAAATTTTCTGCCTTCGGGCTGCCATGTTATCTTAATAAACAGTTAATTAATTATTATTATTGTTATTATTACACACACACACACACACACACACACACACACACATACAGAACACACACACACACACACACACACAAGACTATTGACCTCGGAATTTCGAAGAAGTCTTATACCATGGCTTACAGTCTTCCTCAGAACCCAATTGATCAATGATTCCCAGAATGGCTTCACAAGCGGGCGTTCAGGTCTAACTAATCTATTAACATTCTTTTTATCAGTTTTCGAATCGGTGGACGAGGGGCACAATTATGATGTGGTATATCTCGACTTTAGCAAAGCCTTCGACAGAGTCCACCATGAACGACTAATTGGAAAGATAGAAGCACAGGGCGTGGTTACAGGACAGGGAACAACAAGTGAACATTAACGGCACTAAATCCCATTGGAGCAACGTCACTAGCGGAGTTCCCCAGGGCTCAGTACTTGGACCACTATTATTTATTATATACATAAACGACATTTATATCTGTATAGACAGCAACATAAGTAAATTTGCTGATGACGCTAAAATAGGACGTGTTATTAAATCTGACGAGGACTCCGCAAAACTACAGGAATATCTAAACAAATTTTTCGAATGTTCTGAAAAATGGCAGATGAAATTCAACGTGGACAAATGTAAAGTACCCAGTATAGGAGATGTAAACAGGGAAACCAGTTACCAGATGAACAAAGATGCCATTGAGAAATCCGACTGCGAGAGAGATTTAGGAGTAATGATAAGTAGGAACCTTAAGCCAAGTAAACAATGTATATTTGCTCGAAACAAGGCTAATAAAGTACTTGGGTTCGTACAAAGGAGTGTTAGTTACAAGACTAGCGAGGTCATCCTAAAACTATATTTTGCTCTTGTGAGACCTCACTTGGATTACGCAGTTCAATTATGGTCATCGTCTTACAGAATGGATATAGAATCCTTGGAAAGAATTCAGAGGAGAATGACAAGGCTAATCCCGGGCATTAGGAACCTTGAGTACAGAGACAGGTTAAATCTTCTTAATTTGCACTCCCCGAGAGACGTAAAGTGAGAGGTGATATGATAGAGGTGTATAAATGGAAGTCAGGGCTGAACAAAGGGGACATTACAAAGGTACTCAAACTATGCAGCCAGGAGCGAACTCGTAACAATGGTTTTAAATTAGACAAATTTAGATTTATGCGCGAAATAGGTAAACACTGGTTTGGTAGCAGAGTAGTGGATGAATGGAACAAGCTACCAAATATCATTAACTCGAATACCCTGGATAGCTTCAAACATAGGTTGGATGCTAATATGAGGAATAGGGGTTGGGTGTAAATGGGACTGCCCAGTATGGGCCACTGGGCCCGCTGCAGTTTCCTCCATTCTTATGTTCTTCTGTTACCGACGCTAAGCTATACGCTTCCGAGGGACAGTATCCACCTCTTAGCCACTCACCAGTGGCATCCCCCAAAGCACCAAGATGGGACCACTATGCTTCCTTATGCTCATCAATGATGCCCTAAGAGAAGCCCGTGCTCGCTGGAAATATGTCGACGACTCCACCATTGGGATCAGTGTCAACAACTCTGCTTCCGACAATACCGCCCTTCAGGATTTATTGAACAGCCTCCAAAACTAGGCCACCAACAGCCACGTCACCATCAACCATACGAAGACCATGGTTATGCACATCAATCTCTCCTCCGACGTTGTCCCATCCCCTTCCATTACTTTAGGTCCCAACACACTCCAGGTTGTAGATTTCACTAAGCTCCTCGGTGTCACCATAGACAACAAACTAAATTGGAAACCACACGTCAGTAAAGTTGTCAAATCCTCCAGTTTCTGTCTCCACTTTCTCCGCCGACTCAAGTCCCTCGGAGTTCCTGCGCCCGAGCTTCTCAGTGTCTACTTGGTACTCGGAAAAATGGCACCGGAAAAAATGTCAAAGGAAAATATGGCACAGGAAAAAAATGGCGCAATTTTCATACTAGTAAAAAATGGCACAATTTTCATACTAGTAAAAAATGGCGCAACAAATTTCACTTCGAGCTCACGAACCACAAACGAGCTAACGAGCCTATACTTGAAGCTATCCAGCGTATTAGAGTTAATGATGATGTTTGGTAACTTTTTATATCACCTTTGTTTAGCCGAATTCCATTTATACACCTCGACATAACGCCCCTCACTCTACATCTCTCGATGGAGTGCAAATTAAGATACTTTAACATGTCTCTGTACTCAAGGTTAATAATGCCCAGGATCAGTCTTTTCAACCTCCTCTGATTTCTTTCAAGGGATTCTATATTCTTTCTCTAGTACGGTGACCAGAACTGAACTGCATAATCCAAGTGAGGTCTCACAAGCTCGAGATATAGTTTTGGGATGACCTAGCTAGTCTTGTAACTAACACTCATTTCTTCCAAAGCTTTCTTAACTTCCTTTGCTACTAGGTTGGTTGGGCACAGCCACCAACTATCTGGTATTCCATCCAGTGGAACCAAGCTGAGCATGCTATTATATCATCTCGCATTAACAAAGAATCTCGTTGTGAGCCACCCAGGAAGCGCCAAAAATTTGTTTTCAAGAACCTCCAGACAAGGCTGAAGACCCTCTGCCAGGACAGCCAAACTGGTTGCAGGTCAGTAAAAGAGTTTTTGCAAGGTGCTGGCTATAACATTCGTTGGAAATCTTAAACAATAATATGCAATATGACATTATTAATTTTGTAATTCATTTATGTACGAGTTTTCACTAACATACGGTAGCTTGTTTTAGTTAAAGGTAATAAATGTTCTATGTTATGATGTTGATATAACTCGAAGTAAGTTTCAGTAACAAACGTTATAAAATTTTAGCGAAAATATGTCAATAAAAATTAATGTGCCATTTTTCCCAAGTCTGATGATTACGCCTTTTTTCAGGTGCCATATTTTCCTATTGCCATTTTTTCCTGTTCTATTTTTTCCAACATTCGTCTACCTAACATTAATACTTCCCAAGCTCACTTACAGTATGCCTCCCCTACCTGGTTTTCCACCCTAAATGCCACACAACGTAAACACCTAGCAAAAATGCAAAAGAGGGCTTGCAAGATTATTCTCTCCCCCTCCAACTCCACATATCAAGAAGAGCTAAACACACTGACCCTCTTGGCTCTTTCTGACCATCACCACGACCTCATCTACTAATTTGGTGAGAAGCTTCAGTACCATCCTCAACACCGGCTCCTACTACCACCCGACATCCCTCGTCCGAGAACTGCTGTTCGACACCACAACCGCATCCAGCCCTTAAGGAGCACGAACTGATGGCTAAATGAACAGCCCAGTCCCAACCATTGTAAAAATTATCAATAACTTGTAATCAACCAGCGTATTCACTACCAGTCAATCTTACTGTCACTATGTTGAAATGCCCTGTAGTTCGAGCCTCTCCCCACCTATTTATTATATATCATATTTGTATCAGTTATGTTACTTGTAAATCATGAGACCCATTCCCCAATTATGTAACTGTATATTTTCAGCCATCCGGCTGCCAAGCTCTTTCAATAAACCTTTAAGTATTATTATTACACACACACATATATATATATATATATATTATATATATATATATATATATATATATATAATATATATAATTTTTTTTTTTTTTTTTTTTTTTTTTTTTTTTTTTATTATTGGGCACCTCCATACATCCTGTGCAAGGTGAAGCACAGTAGCCCATCTGGGAATCATGCCAAGTTCATGCTTGCCTTTATGTCTCATGAGCTAAGGCCATAGAAGCCTAAAGGGTCATAGGTTTTTTGTCAAGGGAGTAGAAGCCTGAAGAGTCATGGGTTTTTGGTCAACAAGTTATTGGAAGCTCCAACAACTTTCCCTGAAGACGAATTTGCAACTTCTCGATTTACAACAGGTACCTACTTTACTGCTAGGTGAACAGGGACCAAGGGGAGCTAGGAACCGTGTCCAAAAAACTTTCCACTGGCCCGGGAATCGAACCTGTGACATCTCGCTTGTGAGACAAGAGCGGTACCGCTCTACCACCGGCGCCCCCTTTTATTTTTATTATATACATATGGTTTGAAGGAAACGTAAATATAAAGGCCTGGGACTTAAGGATAGAATTCCCTTGCCAGCCTAATCAGGATCTCTTAAGAGGAAAGTGAAGAGCCATGGCTTTCCGAGGGATAACAAACAACCATGAGAGATTGACATCTCTTTACTATGAAAATAACAAAACTCTGACACCACTCACACAACCTTTAAATAACAATTACGGGAGTCAAACAATTAAGGGAGTCAAACAATTAAGGGAGTCAAACAATTAAGGGAATCAAACAATTACTAGAGTCAACAATTAATGGAGTCAAACAATTACGCGAATCAAACAATATAGAGAATATTTCCTACGGCGGTGGCCCAGTGGAAGGTTCCTAGAGCGGGGATCCGCTCTCAAGGGGAAGATCAAGGCTGCTTCCTCAATTGGCGTTGGCGGGCGAGGTCTTGCCACACAGGAGAGATGCCGTGGTACAGACGGTGTGGATGAAGTGGCGATGACGTGGCAGTAGCTGGGGTAGGTGTCCAGAGATTGCCATTCGATTTGTGATGGTCTGGGGAAACAGCCCACAAGTCCATGACCTATGATGAGATCACAGCCAGAATTTCAACGAACAGCGGGGTGCAAGTACAGCTGTGCTGACGGCTGGGTAGTGTCTGATCTGTGTGTCGAGGCAGAAATCACGTTCTCATCTCCGTCTACCCCCCCCCCCCCCCCAAGTGGGGGACGCGTACAAGCAAACGAGCGGCGGGCAACCATCCTGCTCGTTACAGCACTGACACAGCTCCCCCACCAAAAATCTACTGTAAGGCAGATTAAAACTTAAGATTACTACTCAAAGCATAATCATCCACAACAAATGTTTAAATACACAGAGCAAAATAATGAATGGTCACATGAAAAGAATAAGTGGTAACTTGATGTCCAAATCGTAAGGCCGTATCAAGGAACTGCAAGTGGGATCCACTTCAGTCCAGGTTTAAGTTTGGGCCTATTCCCAGTCGTAGAGGATTCTTCTATCCCGTCCGGTGTTACAGGTAACTGGCAACCGAGATCATCAGAGTGTGGAGCGTGAACTTCACAGAAACTCTTGCAGGGTAGTGCCTCCACTAACTCCAGCTTGGGTGACGTCGTCCAGGACACGAGCATTGTGGGTCCTGCAATTATAAGCTTGATATAATTTAGACTTCTTAGAGCAGTGGTTCTCAACCTTGTTTGCCCCATGCACCCCTTTCACCATATGTCAGAATGTCATTCCCCCTCCTTTCCAAGATTGTCTGCTTCAAAAAGTGCATTCCAAATAATATGCATATAATACAGAAAATCCTTTATTTTTTCCATATTAGTATCAGCTCCCCCCCCCCCCCCCGAAAACCTGAGGGGGGAAATTCCCCCCTGGTTGAGAACCCCTGTCTTAGAGGAAGGGGGTGAGAACGGTCCAACAAAATCTATGGCTACCAGAGAAAATGGTTCTGTAATGATGGGTAAGGGTTCAAGTGGAACAGGACGGACTCTACCCTTGGCGGACATAAAAAGACCTATATCCGCTCCCATACCTGGCCAGTAAAACTAATCAGCAACCTTCCTATAAGTTTTCCTACGAGAACAGTGTCTTGCTTGAGGGCTCTCGTGAGCTACAGAGAGAATGTTACTACGACAATCAGCAGGGACAACAAGTAAAAACTCACCTACTTTGGCTGGTCGCTTGGATGACACACAAGACCTGTATCACAGACCATTAATACAAACAAACTTGTAAACAGACCCATCTCTAACCTGTTCCCCCTCCCCGGAAGTAACCTTCTCCCTTACCCGCTTCAGAGTGGCACACGAGTCTTGAAGCTTGGCGAACTCCTTGGGCGTCACAGTCAGTGGCAACAAATTCGACAGAATCAGGGGATGCGGTCGTTTCACCTTCGCCGTCCGTGGCTCTACAGCTTGGACCTTGGCTGCAGGCGTGGCAGCGTGTGAGGGTGGCGAGGCGACGTCGGCAGGTGGCGAGTCGTCGTTGTCAGCAGGTGGCGTGGGGATTGGTGCTGGTGGCGAGGAGAGTTTTAACGATTCCGGGTCGTTAGGGTCACGAACACCGGGAACATTACCAATGAGGACACTAGCAAATTTAATGGGAGCTCTTACCACATTAGACCAACCAGTGAAATAGGGGCAACGCAGGTAGCATAGGGAACTGGGCAACACGACCTAAATAATCGGCGACACTAACCTTCGGGCAGCTGGAGATGTCAGCGTCAGGCAGGGCTTCCTCAGAGACAATAATGCACGAGCAACCAGTGTCCCTGATGAAAGTAGATGCCCAAGACCCATTTATTGTTCCAGTGTCACAATAACGGGGCAGCTCCTCTCTTCCAAACAGAATCCGACCTTGTAGCTGGGCTGATGAATGTCGGTAGATTTGAAGGCGCGGGGATTCCTGGGACAGCGTGAACGAATGTGCCCTTCTCCTCCACAGTTGTGGCACCGCACGGCCGGGGAACTACTCCTCTCTACTCCTGGGGACGGTTCCGCGAAGGACGGAGGCTTCGTGTTCTTCAGTGGAGGAGTGGGTGACTTGGGGTAGGAGTTGCGAGCGGACGCCCAGTTGTCAGCAAGTTGTGCAGCTTCTCCAAGCGTCGTTGGCCACTGTTCTTTGATGAAAATTCTCAAGTCTGGTGGTAGAGAAGTCAAAAACTGATCTAATATCATGAAGTTAGTGAGAGCCTCAAAGGTATCCTCAACCTCTGACACCTCTTGCCATTGCTGAAACTGCTGGTATGTTTCTCCCGCTCTAATCTTCGTTCTGCGGAAATCAACACGATAACCATAAGTCTTGCTAAATCCTCGCAAGAGAGCTTGCTTCAACAAAGAGTAATATCTGGTAGTGTCGGCAGACAGATACGTATAAATCTCTACCGGTTTACCACTCAGCACGCTACCCACCCTTACAGCATAGCTATCTTGCTCCACACCAAGCAGCTCGGCTACCCGTTCAAACCTAACAAGGTAGGAGGCGATGTCTTCTCCTTCACGATAAACAGGCAGACTACGTTTTATAACATTATCTTGCATATGGCCAAAGGATTCTGGGCGACTTGCAGTATTAATCCTAGCTAGTTCTAAGTCCCTTTCTGTCTGCAACTTAGCTAGTTCAACTCTCCCTCTCTCTGTTACGGTCCTCTCTGTTACGGTCCTCTCTCTCTCTCTCTCTTACGGTCCTCTCTCTCTGTTACGGTCCTCTCTCTCTCTGTTACGGTCCTCTCTCTCTCTGTTATGGTCCTCTCTCTCTCTGTTACGGTCCTCTCTCTCTCTGTTACGGTCCTCTCTCTCTCCCGAGGCTTTCGGTGATCACATACTGACCAACCTCAGCATCTGACAGACCCAGTGCCACCGCTTGACCTTTCAAGTCCTCAAAACTAGACATAATGATACGAAAAGTCAAGAGCCAAAGTGACAAATTAACAACTTACCCCGCAACTAGCCAAAAGTAACTACTTAGTGGCTCAATCAAACCGTGTTTCGCACCCAGTCCCGTTGAATCACCTCAGGGAAAAGAAACCGCACCAGGTGAAACAACAACAAAATGCTAATGACAGCATTGACAGTGCACCCCCAACCAACACTAATTAACTTCCCTAATACAAGGGAGAGCAACAAAATTAGCACAACAGAAGGAAGGGAAAAGCACAGAACAACACTTACTTCCAGGCCTCAGACAGCAAGCCGCGCGCACAGGGCGACTTACAACAAACACCGGAATGAAACAGAAACCAAGGTTGGAGACAATCCTGGCAAGGTCGCCACTTGTAAAGGCCTGGGACTTAGGGATAGAAATCCCTTGCAGCCTAATCAGGATCTTATAAGAGGAAAGTCAAGAACCATGGTTTTCCTAGGGTTAACAAACAATCGTTAGAGATTGACATCTCTTTACTATGAAAATAACACAAAACTCTGACCCCACTCACAAACTTCAAATAACAATTACGGGAGTCAAACAATTATGGGAATCAGACAATTAAGGGAGTCAAATAAATAACGGGAGTCAAACAATTACATGAATCAACAATTAATGGAGTCAAACAATTGCAAAAATGAAACAATATAGAGAAGATTTCCTACGGCGGTGGCCCGGTAGAAAGTTCCATAGATCAGGGATCCGCTCTCAAGGATCCGCTCTCACGAGGAAGGCCAAGGCTGCTTCCTCAATTGGCGTCAGCGTTGGCGGCTAGGTCTTGCCACACAGAAGAGACGTTGTGGCACAGATGGTATGGATGAAGTGGCGATGACGTGGTAGCCGCGGTAGATGCTGGAGTAGGTGTCCGGAGATTGACAGTCGATTTGTGAAGGTCTGGGGAAACAGCCCACGAGTCCAGGACCTAAGATGAGATCACAACCAGAATTTGAACGAACAGCGGGGTGCAAGTACAGCTGTACTGAGGGCTGGGCCCCCCCCCCCCCAAAGTGGGGGACGCGAACACGCAAACGAGCGGCGGGCAACCATCCTGCTCGTTACAGCCCTGACAATAAACAGACAATGACATTTATTTCCTGTGCTATATCAGGACACACTGTGTTTCTGTGTCTGTTCCTCCATGCATCTCGATGATGGTTATCACTTTCTGAAAGCTGCCCCCCAGTAACCAATGGACTTACTCAAAAGATTATACATACAGTACAGCAGATAGGTAGAGTACTATAGAAGTTCAAATTTAGTTTTGACCTTCACCTTTGTATGTCACCTCATCAAGGTCACAAAGTCATAATCCCCATCAGGAGAGTAGACATGGCGAGCAGTATTTCCTTACTATGCTTTATCACTTATGCCACTACTAAAAGCAAACAAGGACCATAAAATTTTTTATAAAATATAAACCAGATTTAAATTATTAACAATTTACAATCTAACATTTGAATATTCCAAGAGAGATTTTGTGTATATGCTAGAGACCTATACCAAGGCTTGGAGCTCCTCCTACGATTGCAATAATTCTTAGATTAACCACTTTGTTCTACACTGAAACAGGATGAAGTGCACGTACGAGTAGTTACTATTTACAGGAAGCAGACATCGGTCTTGGCTTCTTCATCATGACTGTCAGCCGGGCTGAGGACGTGGACTTTACGTGGCCAATGATCGTATCATATTCAGGAATCGTGGCTCCTCGAGGAGTGGCGGAGGTAGACCCATGGGGCTTCCTATTGCCTCTGCAGCCGCTGGTGTGGACGGTCATCCTCTAAGCCCTACTAGTGTTGTGTTCAGGAATATCCCTTCTTCACGTTTACCATTCTCGAAAATTTGTGAATGGAGGAAGTAGGACAATGGATGCCTACGATCTATGCCGGAACGTCCATGGGATACAGTTGGGATCGGTTTATTGCAACTACCAAAAAGCCATCAAGGCTCTAGTTACATACTTGTCTGCGATGACCACTTCTCTAGATTTGTAGTACAAGCACCATTGCAGAACAAGTCGGCCGAATCAGTGGCTTATGCATTAGTCACTGATCTAATCTGTCCTGTTTCTACACCTAGAGTGATACTCTCGGATAGCGAAGCAGAATTTAAGAATCAACAATATGACATTACACAAACCTTCACAACCGCCTACAGTCCATCTTCAAATGGGTTGGTCGAGCGTGCAAATAGAAAAATTCTTGAGATTCTCCGACATGTGGTGAATCCAATGCATCGTTCGTGGGAGGACTGGCTTCCACAGGTTGCAGTATCCATCAATGGATCTATAAATACCTTTACAGGCAAATCGCCATACTACATAATTTTCGGGAACCGATAAATGTTTGCCATATGATCTACTAGCAGGAACCCCACAACCTGTGTACAACATAGATGACTATGCCAAGAAGCAAATCAATGATTTCACAAGTATCCATGGAAAAGTATGAAAACATTAACAGCTTCACCTGCTGAAATGATCTGCAAGCAACAGAAAGCTAAGCCCATACCACTAGAAATAGGAGATAAAGTAATGATAAAAGCGCCAGACCGCATTTCAAAACTATCGCCTAAATTCACAGGTCCATACGTGATTAGATCGAAAGAACATGGAAACAAATTCCAAGTAGTTAGCCAACGTTAAATGTTACAGATATAGTACATGTAGATAGAATGAAAAAGTTAGCAGAGACTTAGTAGGGACTCCTAATGTCAGTCAAGTACATCCTTCTTCTACTACAACAGTTGCTCAACAAAATGAAACGCTAGAAAATACATAGCGTCAAAAACTACTATCAGCAAACAATTTTTTTTTAATTATCTTGTCGATCTGGAGCGCAGTAGCAACACCCGCATCCCCAGCAGACGTCGTCGATCCCGGAGCTTTAGTTGCCCCACTAGGCAAAGTACTGGTAGTACAAGACATTGTAGCTGTCAAGTACGGGATCCATGACTTATGCGCATGCCAGTGCATCTGAGGTCAATAGCTGTCCACACTGAAACAGCTATGCAAACTTTGCAAGATCTCGAACAACAATCTACAATCTCTATAATAATCCGTCAGACCATCTCTCTTCAACACGACCATATGAATAGTCTACTCAAGCGAGTAAAGCACTTCGATGGAAAGCTTCCAATATCTCCTGAAGACATCGGGAAAAATGTACATTCTCTGCGGCGTCAAAAACGCGGTCTGTTTAATTTTGTAGGGTTAATAAGTAACACCTTGTTTGGTATGGCAACCGCCGAAGATGTAGCTAATCTAGGGAATAAAATGAGTGCAGTTTCTGAAGCGGTTCAGAAACAAAATTGGGCCATTGCACATTTCTACAAGGAAATACAAACTCTGACCTCTCATATGAATGCTGTTGTTGAAGAAACTAATATCGTCTAACTCCTATCTTTCAGGAGCACGAAGTGGAATATTATTACCCCTTATTCGAAGCAACATTAACACATAGGGAATACTAATACACATTCCACTAAAATCACAGAAAAATTTGATGCAAGGCATTTGGAACCATTTCTACTGAAAGCGAATGAGGGACTATTAATTCTGAACAAAAAACTGAACTAATAGTAGTATTAGAAGATTTTTCATTAGTTGATGTGACTAAGCATGAAGTCCTAAATTATTGTAAGTCAACATATTTACATTTGCATGTTTGTTCTGCATATGCTTTCGCATTCACTTGGGCCGCTGAGGCTATATGTGAATTAGCTACATTACTAACTAATGCTTCTACAGCTCTACAAAAATGTGTATCTAATATATTATAGCGCAAGGCGCGTGTGTGTGTGTGTGTGTGTGTGTGTGTGTGTGCGAGTGTGTGTGTGTGTGTGCGAGTGTGTGTGAGTGTGTGTGCGTCTGCTCTGGGCAGCCAAAACTGCACAATCGTTTTTCATCAAACTTGGTGGAAAAATCGCAAAAAATTCATACAGTGGAACAAACCTGGTACCATATCGATGGTTTCTTTAGGAAGCCATTACGTAACCATTTTATTTTATGCTGGAAAACGATGCAAATCTACGGACTTGGCGCACCCAGCCCACGATTGCAGTTATCATACGGCTCCCTCCACCTTCCCCCACTTTTTCTCTTAGCCTACATTTTTTTTAATGTTGTTTGGATTAGTAAAGGAAGGAAGATGAGTAAATAGAAGAAAAAAGAAGGGAAACAGAAAATAGTTAGAGATAACAGGTGGGGGGGGAGGTGAGTTTCATCATGCGTCTGGATGCGCAGTTTCAAGGTTTCCAGACGAACTTACAGCTACAGTGTATACTTATTCCTGTGGGTGGAAAAGGAGAAGAGATAAAAAGATAATAACATGAATGCATGGAGAAGATGACTACAATAGAAATAGGGTGAATATAGACAGTGAAACAGACAGGAGGTTGACAAAAATAGACAGATTCATACATGCGCAAATAGACAATATGGCAACTAACAGGACAGACAGACAGCTGACTGACTGGTTCACATGATGACTATGAAGAACTCACACGGGTGATGACTTAAGCAGATGTTGACTAATCTAACCAGAATCAAGGTCACTTCTCTTCATAATATAATTTATCTCGGAATGATCATCTGTGATTCATAATAATTTTTTTTTATAATTTTAACCTCTCCTTAGGGCGAATATTTCTTTGACTAATTATTTTAGCCTTTATTCTATTCCTTCGTATAGTATATTAGATACTGTAAGTATCACGACCACGACCATGATTATAACAACCAGGACCATGATTATAACAACCAGGACCATGATTATAATAACCACGACCATGATTATAAAAACCACAACTATGATTATAACAACCACAACCATGATTAAAACAACCAGAACCATGATTATAACAACCACGACTATGATTATAACAACCACAACCATGATTAAAACAACCACGACCATGATTATATTAACCACGAATATGATTATAGCAACCACGACCAAGATTATAAAAACCACAACTATGATTATAACAACCACGACCATGATTATAACAACCACGACCATGATTATAACAAACAAGACCATGATTATAATAACCACGACCATGATTATAAAAACCACAACTATGATTATAACAACCACGACCATGCGTATAACAACCACGCTTATGATTATAACAACCACGACCATGATTATAACAACCACGACCATGATTATAACAAACAAGACCATGATTATAACAACCACGACCATGATTATAACAACCACGACTATGATTATAACAACCACGACTATGATTATAACAACCATGACCATTGACCATGATTATAGCAACCACGATCATGATTATAACAACCACGACCATGATTATAACAACCACGAGTATGATTATAACAACCACGATCATGATTATAACAACCACGACCATGATTATAACTGTGGGAGAGACTCAGGTGCTCCTTATAATCAGGGGTAAAGGAAACACACTGATGTCAAGTTCGTAAGTTCTATTTCTGGGACAAACACAAAAAAGGAGTTAAGACAGGGGAAACAGCGTCCTGCCTTGGAATCTCTCGGGGTATCTCTATCTGCGCATGTGCGTACAGCGCGCATGTGCCTAAAGTCTGAACTAACACTCAAGTGACAAAAGGAAGTATGATTATAGCATATAATACAGAGACCTGAATCAATAATGGTAAATAGTACAGTTACATATTACAGCAATATTCGTCTCATATATCTACACCTCCCTCCCCCTCACGCTCGTAGTGCAATCTCGAGCGGACTCTTTTTCCAGGAGCCTTTGAGAGAGACGTGGGAAAACTGGGGGGTCACTGAATGAGGACTTACTTTTCTCGTCCAAGCAAGGGTTCACAGGGATGTGGGGGAGGGGTTTCACCACTAGGGGACGGTGCTGAACGAAGGAAGCGGCGATTCCGCCACCATACCCGACCACTAGGGAGACGGACCTCGTAATCCCTGGTCTTGCCGCAGCCCATGACAACCCCGACCTTGTCCCAGCGGTGAGACGTCGGGTCTTGAATCCGAGCTGTTTGCCCGATACTCAACCGGGGAAGGGGTCGGGCGTGCTGATCGTACTGTGCCTTTACCTGGTCAGCACGGGCGGCTGCACGACGATCGCAGTCCTCGGTCTTGGCCTGCCTCTCCCTCGAGAAGGACTCAGGATGGGCAGGGACACATGACCGTAGTGGGTGGCCGTATAACATCTGTGCTGGGGAGCGACCTGTGAAGTTCGGGGTATTCCGCAATTCCAATAAACCCCGGTCAAACTTCTCACAGTCAATGTTGCCTGAGGGTGCAGTCTTGAGGATAAGATGCTTGACGGACTTTACGGCAGCCTCGGCATGTCCATTGGACTGGGGATAATGTGGCGAGGACACCACATGATAAACTCCCCATCGCTCCATGCAGTCCCGGAAGTCGTTGCTGGTGAACTGGGGCCCGCCGTCAGTCCTCAGGCGGAGAGGGACACCAACTTCCAGGAAGTAGCGACAGAACATACGTACTGTATGTGAGGCAGTTGTGTTGCCTCCGCAGGGAACGACAACAGGCCACCCTGAGAGCCGGTCGGCGATGACGAGAAAGGACTTTCCCGCCACAACGAAGAAATCCACAGAGACGGACTCAAAGGGCCTCGTAGGGTTGTCGTTGTTCATGAGGGGTTCCTGCTGCTGACTAGGCTGCAGCACCTGGCATGGCTCGCAGACTTGAACGGAACTAGCGATGTCGGAGTCGATGCCTGGCCAAAAAACGGCTTGTCTCGCCCGGCGTTTCGTAGCTTCCACACCCCCCTGTGGCTGTCGTGCAGGTGGGCTAGGGTGCGGCGGCGGAGGGCGGCAGGAACCACAACTCTTGCTCCATACAAGACGAGGTCGCCATCAGCATAGAGGTCGTCCCGCATCTTCCAGTATGGGAGTAAAGAGCTGTGTAAGTCATACCGGTTGGACGGAAATCCCGAGGTCACGCAGTTCAGTAGACGGATGTACGAAGGGTCCGCTCTCGCCGCGGCTCGGAGTTCCTGAAGAGTCCTGTCGGCGTCCTGCGGTGGAGACTCTTCTGAGATGACGGCGTTCACGGTCACTACAGTCCTGAGGTGTGCAGTAGCATCAGCACATGCGATCTCGTCCTCTGGTGTGGGGTGGCTGACTGGGGCTCGTGACAAAGCATCAGGGATGCAAAGCAGCTAGCCCGCACGCCACACAGCTGTAAAGAGGAAGGGCGAGATCTTCTCCTTAAGGCGTTGGAGGCGGGGATTCTCGACCACATCCAAGGAGTTCAGGATCGGGATGAGTGGCCGATGATCCGTCATGAGGTTGAAGTGTTGTAGGCCGATCAGATACAACCTACATTTGGACATGGCCCAGACGGCGGCTAACAGCTCCAGTTCGATGGTGGCGTAGCGAGTCTTGGCGTCAGTGAGAAACCGAGAGCCACACTGAACCAGACGAAGGCGTCCATTGCCGTTGTCCTGTAGCAGAGCGTATCCAATCCCGTAGAGGCGAGAGGCATCAGTCTGGAGGACAACTGACAGGGCCGGGTCGAAGGAAGCGAGAACAGGTGGGCTAAGGAGAGCTGTCTTGACGCGACGTAATGCCTCATCATGGTCAGCTGTCCAGGTGAATGTTCTCTTGGGGCTCATTAGGGGGCGTAGGGGCTGCACTGCAGCGGCGATGTCGGGGGTGAACTCAGCCAACTGGTTTACCAGGCCCATGAACGAGCGGAGGTCGGTCAGGTTGGCAGGAGTTGGGAAGTCCCGGATCGCGCTGACCTTTCCAGGATCAGCCGAGATGCCCTTGCCTGAGAGGGTGTACCCACAGAAGTTCACACTAGGTGCGGCGACCACAAACTTATCCTTGTTGAGGGTGATCCCGTACTTGCGGCACCTGGTGAGCATCTGGTGAATACGCTCAAGATGCGTGGAGTAATCCTCGTCATATAGGAGCACGTCGTCGATGACCTTGACACAGTTCGCCACACCCTGAAGGGCCATGTCACCACGGAGGCAGAAAGCATCGCCAGTAGCCGCGAAACCCATAGGTCCTCTGCAGTGCTGAAATCGGCCGTACGGTGTGATGAACGTCGTGAGGTGCTGATCTTCTTCCGCAAGTTCCATCTGCCAGTATCCACATAAGGCATCTGCTGTAGTAAAGTACCTTGCCTTCGGGTCCACACTGCGTATAGCGGCGAAGGGTGTCGGTGAAGGGTGGGTCGGGCGGGAAACTTGGCTATTCAGCTTGGTGAGGTCGACGGTGATACGAACTCCAGTAATGTTCTTGGCGACTGCTACCATGGGGTGACACCAATCCGAAGGGTCGTCACCAGCAGGCTTAATGATCCCCTGGGCTACCATAGAGTCGAGTTCCTTCTTGACTTGGCTCTGAAAAGCGAAGGGTATCTGTCTCGGTGTGTGGATGGCGAAAGGTACTGCGTCATCCTTCAGGTGTATTCTCATGGGGGAGCCACCCATTGGCTTGAGTGGAGCCGTCTTGAGGTCCTCCTTGGAAACCAGCACGTCCTTGAATTGCAGTAGGAAGAACTCCCCGGCTGCAGAAGGTGACGTATTGGGTGGGAGGGGCAGCTCCTTGCACCTGTTAACATGTTTTATTTCCAGAATTGGCTTAGGAAAGTCTGGACATATTATGGCCAAATCTTGACAGTGGCCATAAGACAGTAGTGGCATCTGAACACCTTTGTGGACCTGAATCCTGGCAGAACATGACTGCTTACCTAGGGTGAGGGTAGCCTGAAATGTACCCAGAGCAGGTGCCATTGTAGAACCGTCTGCGGTGAGTGTTGTAGAAGTTGACGGTGGTTGCAAGCTGCTCCTAGGGATCCCCAGAATGTCGAGGTGTCTTGTGCCGATGACTGTGACGTCCGCACCTGTGTCAGGAAGCATCTGGATTCGGGAAGTAATGTCGCCGTATGACAGGTGAACACAGATGGGCTGAGGTGTCTTGCTGACAGGGGAAGAAGAGGATCCCACGCGACGACAGCGCTTGTTCTTCGCCGCCTGAGACTTGCAAGTAGTATCATTCTTCTTCTTTGACTGACAGCATTTGTCATAGTGTCCAATGCGGCTACAGGAGCGGCACTGAACGTTGTTGGCAGGGCACTTCAGTGTCCTAGCCCAATGACCACGACGGCCACAGTTATTGCAGGTGCTGTCAGCGGCAGGGCATTCAGAACCATGCCGACGAGCACAATACTGGCAGGAATGACCTGGCGTCGAAGTCTGAAGTGATGCTGAAGATTGATGAGAAGCTGAAGTCGGATGTGAAGCTGAAGTCGGATGTGAAGCTGAAGTCGGATGTGAAGCTGAAGTCCCGTCACGTCCTTTCTTCTTCTTATATGCGGAGATGGCACACAGCTGGTTAGATGGAGCACGAATGGCAGAAGTCGCACTTCTGGTGGCTTCGTAAGAGCGGCAGGTGGTGACAACATCCTGTAGAGAAGAGGCAGTGTCGAGGGAGATAAGCTTCTGAATAAGCTCTTCGTCCCGCACGCCCATGAGGATAATCATCTTCAGCTGTGTTTCCTCACAAGTCGACGAGTTCACAGGACAAACGTCAACCTCCTCAGCGATGCGTCGGAGTCGTACGTAAAAATCGGCAAATGACTCACCCTCCAGCTGCTTACAACTGAGAAGCTTTCTCCTACGCAGAGCTTCGTTGCGGAGACCCTTGATATGCGTCTGTAAAGCATCCAAGACGTCCTTCACAGTCTTGTCTGTGTCGTGGGGAATTTGCAGGGTGTGCTCCAGGATACGTTGCGTCTCTAGGGTGAGACACATCCTCATCTGGATCAGCTGTTTCTCCCTAGGCAACCTTGATAAATCGACCATCATCGAATATTCGTCCCACCTCCGACGCCATTCACGGAATACCTGGGACGAGGCATCAGCTTGGAGTGGCGGTGGACTCTGAGCGAGTGCTTTCTGTGGGGGGGGGGGGGGGCAAAGAAGTTGAAGAGGACCCTGCAGGTGCACCTGTACACGAAGAGGCAGGTGTAGTAGCTGCTTGAAGGGTAACAGGTGCCAACAACTCGATAATGGCACTGAATCTGGCATTTTCTTGTTGGCGTCTGTGATTCTCTTCACGTCTTCGTTCATCGTCTTCCTGTCGCCTCCTGATGTCGTCTTGTCGTCGGTTTTCTTCCAAAAACTGAATTAAATGAAGGAAGTCGACACCTGTGGCAGATTGCGGACGTGTGTAGTGGGGGCTAAGGGTGGGTGGGGCCGCTTGATCCACTTTCCGATCCACTTGGAGTCCACTTACTGCACCGACATCGGTCTGAAGTTGGGCTTGTTGGGTATCTGAAGAAAACCCAATAAATTCCTGATCTTCCATATGGCCTGGTTTATTTCTCGCACAATTACTGTAATTAATAAGTGAGCAGAAAAGCAATCGTCTTTAAATGGAAGATATCTGCGAGCGTCTGTGAGTGTATGTGTGTGTGTTCGTTCGTACGTGTACTCGAGGCCAGCGCGAGCGAGCAGCTGGCTGGCTGGCTCACCAGCTCAGTGCCATTACAGACATGAACGTGGGTGGATGTCAAAACTTGAGCTCCCCCATAGGTCTTAAATAGGCTTTCCTCTTTTGTAAAAAGTGTAGGAACACAGGGAAACACTTTAACGACACTAAAGGGCACACACAACACTGAAAAAGCACTTCACAACACTGCACTGTAAATCCAGGAATATCGTGTTGAGGTAAGCCCGAGATCCACTCAACAGGGGGAGTTGACAAGATGGCGGCTCCGAGAGAGATTCTGTGTCCACTCCAATTCTGAATAATGTGATGTCCCAGCTAAACACTGCGCCATGTGGGAGAGACTCAGGTGCTCCTTATATATCAGGGGTAAAGGAAACACACTGATGTCAAGTTCGTAAGTTCTGTTTCTGGGACAAACACACAAAAGGAGTTAAGACAGGGGAAACAGCGTCCTGCCTTGGAATCTCTCGGGGTATCTCTATCTGCGCATGTGCGTACAGCGCTCATGTGCCTAAAGTCTGAACTAACACTCAAGTGACAAAAGGGAGTATGATTATAGCATATAATACAGAGACCTGAATCAATAATGGTAAATAGTACAGTTACATATTACAGCAATATTCGTCTCATATATCTACAATAACAACCACGAATATGAATATAACAACCACGACCATGATTATAGCACTCACGACCATGATTATAACAACTACGACTATGAGTATAACAACCACGACTATGATCATAACCACGACTATGATTATAACAACCACGACCATGATTATAACAACCACGACCATGATTATAACAACCACGACCATGATTATAACAACCACGATCATGATTATAACAACCACGACCATGATTATAACAACCACGACCATGTGGAAAACGATGTCGCTGTACACTGTCAGCCAGACTGCGGTTGCGCGCTAGCCAAGCACAGGCGTTCGAACTTTCCCGCCTCGGTAAACTGTACAACGGGACACGCCACCGGGCACAAAGTGCCCACGATCACTTATATTCTCTAATACCGCTCATGTTAGTGTTTCACGCATATGTCAATAATGTGCAATATTTATTTTTCCCAAATCAAACCAGTGTGATACTTATTTGCCAGGATGTAGGTTATCATATAGCACCAGACTATTGTGAAATTAGCAGTAATGCAATCACAACCTTGCCTACTCGCCATCATCTTGCAATTGTCCCAAATATTACTTCTGAGCTGGTTCCCATACCATTTCCCTTAAATATAAGTTTCGGTAATCGTCATATTGTTTCTGATAAGCTTAACCTCCTATCTTATATTAATGAGACATAGTTTCCTGACTTACCGGATTCTCTTCCTTTATATTTATCTTCCGGTATAATCCTACCTGGTTTCATTATACCTACCATCATATTCATCAGTTCCTTGAGTGTTATGATAATTTGTTTCAGGAAGAATTCTTCTGGGTACACAATAGTTTCTAGCAAGACTTTTCGGAAGGAATTAGAAAAAATATGTGCACGAAGAAAAAGTTTAGCTAAAGTACACCTTTTTGGAAAAAGGTTAGGTGCACCTATGTTTTAAACTATGAGGTCTCGGTTGGAGGTAGCCGAGAGGAGTAACAGCACCATTTGTATTATATAAACATTTATCCAAATTATTCACCAAGTTATTCAACGGTGCCTCAGCTGTTGATGTTATGCATGGCTGAGGTTGCAGTTCCTTCGGGGAGCGAAAGAGGGCAGGCTGAGGTCAGCGCATGTTAGCACAACAAGATACCTGACGCGTTTCCATTCTCCTCCTCTCCAGGCCTGATTCTTTCTCTATCTCTTGGTTAGAGAGATCACACTCATATTTTTTGTTATCCAGAGAACACCTCACTTAAGTGTTCTCCTGTGTACGTACACCAAGACATTTCCCTTAGCAGAGAAGGTACAATATATTCTCAACTGAACTCAGTACCTGTGAAACTATATTTTTCTACAATGAAGACAAACGAACAAAGTGTTTACTTCGGCCCTGCCATTTATTAATTCTAGAACTAATATATATATATATATATATATATATATATATATATATATATATATATATATATATATATATTGATAAAATCAGGCAGCAAAAAGGGAAACAATGGAGCACCTTAGGTTTCGTCTTTAATAAAGATGAAAGCTAAGGTGTTCCATTGTTTGCCTTTTGCCTGTGTGATTTTATCAAGATTTATCTTATCCACGTTTTCATTGTGAATCTACATGCTTCTTTAAGCATGCTGCAGGTGTGAGATGCAGTTATTAGAACAAGTCTCCTCTAGGGGGGTCGTATGCATGCTTTATTCCTCAGCACATGAGGACAATGCTGTCTTTTTTTAGGGTGTCGATTGTAATATTCAGAAATTTCGGTGTGATATTTAGAGACGTTAGTACGAAAATAACCGATCTGCCAAGACAGGAAAAAACCATTAATAAGCAGGCTGAGTCACCCAAAGCCTCATTTTGAGTTATAAGCGCCAGCAACGCCTCCACCAAGCGCAGTGGGAGCATTTTCAACTAGGCCTATATAATATTAAATGTAATCTATCGACTTAATATGGACGCGAGTCATGAAGTTAAGGGACTATTATTAAATTTAAAGTTATTGTAGATCGCTTCTCAGTCTAAATATGTCACGTGTGTCCCAAAGAAGCTATTTAGTTTGCGAAAGATGACGTCACTAGGCTAGGCGGCCGCCTTGTGGCATGCCGGCGTGGACAGGAGCTCAGTCACGTGCAAGCAGTCGTCCCAGACGGATGGAGTCTGCGCGTCCGGCCAGGAAAACGATCACGTGGCCTGGTCTCTTTGCGTGCACGCCCAACAGTGTGGCAAGAAAGTTTTATTCGATCTCAGATAGGGCGGAGAAGAAGTTAACAATAGCTAACAGAAGGTTTCTTTTAGGGACTCTGAGAACCCACGTGATGGAAGCGATCGAAGCTGTTTCAGCGGTTTTGAGGGTCCACGTTGTTTGAGCAGATTGTCACTGGTTAGCGGGGTTCTAGCTAGGACGCCCGAAGTGAACCCATGCCCCTGACAACTAACTACGTGGGACTAGCATCCGCCCTTGGTTGATGATCGTTCTGGGTCATCAAATCTACTCACCTTGGTTCACAACACCACATATCTTTGGTCAGTTAGTGCCATCTCCATCTCACAGGAAAATAGAACCCCTCCCTCAGCTGGACAAAGGGTTCACCTGCTGACGGTCACCTGACCACCAACCGTTGTGTGCTATTTAAAGATTAGTAGGGTCACTACCTAATACCTGACCATTGTGGACCTGGTCTCACCCTCCTCTGTATATATACACCTTGGTTTGTATTTCTCTTTAGTCTGTACTCACCCCTGAAGATGCGAATTACACGAAAGCGCTTGGGAACTTCGTGTTTTCTTCTTTCCTTGTGGTTATCAGCATATACCTAGATCACGCGCACATTACAGTGATTCACTTGCATATATATATATATATATATATATATATATATATATATATGTATATATATGCGCTTGATTATATGTTCAAAGTCCGCGTGTTAAATGGACTAAAAATGAAGTATATATATGTACCTCGCGTTTCATACCAGCTGGATTCGGTAAAATGCTACTGACACCACATACGAGGCACGGGCAGTTTCCCAATGAGGTTCACGGCGCCATCAGCTCGATGAACAGGCTTTGTGTGAAATATAACAGAGTCTAGAACTGCTTTTAGTGTCCTTGTGGGCTAGCCGGTAAGCGTTCCCTAGGGCCACCCAGTAGGTCGAGGGTTCGATTCCTTGCTGGTGAGGTCGTTGATTATATGTTCAAAGTCCGTGTGTTAAATGGACTAAAAATGAAGTATATATATATATATATATATATATATTGGGGTGGTTCAAAAAAGTAAAGTTCTTTATATTTTTAGTGCTCAATGTTTATTTGCGTCCTTTACATGAATACACATTTCAGGCGAAATTATAGGTAATTACAGCTTCATTTAGGGTATGCACAAGTGGCCCGAAAATTCTACTTCTCTAATGTTTTCTCCCTCTATAAAATAATTCTTGTTCATGACATCAGATACAAGTGATTTATTTGTTACATTTATTTGTTGATGTTTATTTTATCCAAAATATGAGATTAACATAAAGAACACATGTAAGAGAAACATACATCACAGAAGATTAGCCTTCTTTATGTTGGGATACTGACGTCGATGTGTGGTGACCACCTGAAGCAGGTACTGCTTTTGATCTTCGCTTTTCGTTATTGAAGAGTTGTAGTCCTGGATTAGCTTCACCGCTCTTTCGGCCACATCATTCACCACCTGCGACTCTTGTAGAATTTTTCTTGACTGAAGGAATTGTGGATAGTCATTCCATTGGCTTGGATCTTTGGAGACGAATCCAGAATCCAGGAGCGTGGTTTGAAAGGAACAGTTAGTATTTGTGGATGCAAGGTTTTTAAGCTCCAGTGATGGAATTTCCTCTTCTGTCACTTTCAGCTTCTTTGGACATTCCTTTTTCTCGTTCTTTCCCTTCATTGACTCAAGGATTTCTCTTTTCTCAGCATACGAAACACTATTACTGAAGAGAGCCAGAGCTACTGATTTCTCACTTAAATACCAGAGATGCCGCTGGAAGGCCTTTGTTGCTGCCATTCCAACTGATTCATCTATTTTCTCCCCATAATAATGAAGTTGTTTGAGGAAGGATATATCATTGCTTGGAGCTGCTGCCTTGGACAGAGCCAATACAAGTGACTGACAGGCTGTTCATATTGTGGCAGCTACTGCAGGAGACCTTGGAAGGAACATTGGTGAGCTGCCCATCAGCCATTACACAATCAGGAGAGCCCATATCCGATATCGTAGAGATCACACTGCTTCTGTGAAGCAAACTGTCATATCCTCTGGAGCCAAGACGTGTGTCTGCCTGTTTGTGTAATGTGAACCAGTCAGTCAGCTGTCTGTCTGTCATGTTAGTTGCCATATTGTCTATTTGTGCAAGTATGAAGCTGTCTATTTTTGTCAACCTCCTGTCTGTTTCACTGTCTATATTCACCCTGTGTCTATTGTAGTCATCTTCTCCATGCATTCCTTTTATTATCTTTTTTCCATGTACAGTCAGCCACAGGAATAAGTATACACTGTAGCTGTAAGGTCGTCTTGTAAAGTTGAAACTGCGCATCCAGACGCATGATGAAACTCAGCTCCCCCCACTATTTTCTGTTTTCCTTCTTTATTCTTCTATTTACTCATCTTCCTTCCTTTGCTTATCCAAACAACATTAAAAAAAGTAGGCTAAGAGAAAATGTGGTGGGAGGAGGAGGGAGCTGTACGATAACTGCAATCCTGGGCTGACAGCATGCAGCAAATGAGGGTGCGTCAAGTCCGTAGACTTGCATCGCTTTATCATTATAAATATAATTGGTAACTAATGCCTTCCTAAAGAAATCATCGACAAGGGACCAGGTTTGTTCCACTCTACAAATTTGTTGCGATTTTTTCCACCAAGTTTGATATTGTTACATGCAACGTATCATGATAGAACTACCCTTAACAACCAATTACTTAATGAGCTGTACGCCCCTGCCGGACGTACTGTAGGTTAGTATGTGTTCTTGATATATATATTGCATGATTATATATTTTTTCAGACTAGAATTACATTGTTTTTTTTTGTATGTGTGAATAGTTATATTACTAAATTCAGTAATACTGTAATAGCTTAACATGACATGGTAAATACGATGTTTGGGTCAGTCTGCTCAAAGCAACCCATAAAAGCTGACCGCTTCAGAGCTGGGGTCAGTAGGACAAGCTTTGGGTAGTTTTCGGACCTCCACCACTGGCCTGTGTTGTCATTTGACTTCTGTCTTCACTCCGGTGATGTACTCGTGGTATTCATTGTTGAGGCTGGCTAACTGTTTTGGGTGTTTTATGTATTTTTGTTCTAGAATCGTGTATTGATTTGACTGTCATTGATATTGGCAAACTTAAAGTAACCTAGTATGTTCTTGTGATTAGCTTTATTTCTTTGTTATTAGTGGAAAGCGTTTGTAAATATATATTTATACATTTTATTTAAGTTTCTTTACTCCAATCATCAAGTATTCAGTTATTGAAAGGGGCTGCAATCAATCCATATATTACACCTGAGTTGGAGTTGTTCTCAATACAAATTTAAGAACCATATATTGTAATTCTCTTTAAATACATTTACTTTTTGTTCGTTGCGAGCCTGACCCCTTTGACACTTAACAAATATTGGGGGCCTGTCCGGGATTTTTTAACTATTTGGTGCAACAGATGATAAGCTGATAAGCTGGAATTTAATGTTAATGTATTTACTAAAAACCCAAGTATCAAACAACTGATTGATGTAATCATGAAGAAAGATGATAAAATAGCTTTTGCTAAATTCTATATAGTGGAGTACAGAGCAGGTGCAACTAAAGCAGAGATTAAAAAGAATGTGCTATTATTATTTGGTTAGTGCCGAGTTGTTAACACTTAATATCTTAGATTTGTGTGAAGAGGGTACTCTTGAATTGGTGAAATTTAAAATTCTAGAAATAAATGATAGGAAGGTTCAGAGAGCACATGAATTGGCTATAAAACAGTTGGAAAGTGAGGAAAGGGAAAGGGATTTTCTTAGAAATAATCAAATTTTCAGTGCAAGCACTTCACATGCCACTACTTTTGGTGCTCCAAAATATGTTAAATTAGTACATAGTTTCGATGAGAATGACCCTGAGAATTTCTTCCTGTTTTTGAGGAAATTACCAAACAGTTGAGTTGGCCTATTTCAAAGTGGAGTTTTCTAGCTCAATCAGCATTCTTAGGTAGAGCAAAACTGTCTTTGTAAACCTTACTGGTGATCAAGCTTGTCAATATGATGTGTTGAAGGACTCTGTTCTTAAAGTTATGATCAAATACCTGAGACGTAAAGATAGAAATTTTGGAATCTGAAAAGGGATGAAAAGCAAACATACCTAGAGTTTGTTAGAGCTAAGGAAAGGTTATTTACAAGATGGCCTCGAGCTAGCAATGTCACCACTTTTGAAGAGTTAGGACAACTGATACTGCTTGAAGAAGTTCTTGGAGAAGTTCCTTTACATATTAAATTGTATATTCAGGAGAGAGAAGTAACTGATGTAAACAAAGCAGCCAGCCGCGCCGAGAACTACCGTTTAACTCACAATGAATACCATTTCAGATCGAAGCAGAGAGGTCCAGATGTGTACAAAAAGGCTAGCCGAGCTCCTCAATCTCTTGGCCAGAACTGAGGTAAAGATAACGGTGTCTGGTGCCTCCTAACCACCTAACTTCTCCGCTGTCCCAGAGTCATTCAACGATCCACCTGGTAGGGCAAGTGATCCAGGTAAACCATTGGATCCAATTAAGTTTTGCACTTACTGCAAAAGATGCGGTCACACCACCAAGGAGTGCCGCATATTAAAGAAAAAAGAAACATTCAGAGATAAGGATACAGCTCCAGTTCTCAGTTCTAGCAGTAATTCTAGTGATCTTGAACCTTGTGTTCAGACTACTTCTGATAAGTTTAAGCCATTTTTATTTAAAGGTTCAGTTTCAGTAAATGAAAATTCTACTAGCTATCCTATCCATTTATTAAGGGACATAGGTGCTTCACACAGCCTCATTGTTAAAAGTGCTATTCCAGCGTTAGAGGATTATTTTACTGGACACAGTGTTCTCCTTCAGGGTGTTAGTGGTTGTACAACTGTTCCCCTGGTTAAACTTTACCTCAAAACGGATTTAGTTTCTGATCATGATAGTGTTGGAGTTCAGGAGTCCTTGCCAGTAGAGGGTGTTATATTTCTTTTAGGGAATGACATTGCAGGAGATAGAGTAGTACCTGATCCTATTGTCAGTCTTACACCTTTTCTGGATAATACTACTGAGCAGTTAGAGAAACAATATCCTAACCTGTTCCCTCCATGCGCAGTGACAAGAAGTATGAGTGCTCATGATGCTGCGTCTGACCATGCTGTTTCTAATCCTATTTCTGATTCAAATGATGATAATGCAGATGCAATCTCTGATTTAAATAATGACTCAAATGACTTAGGTCTTAATAATCTTTATGATGGTCAAGAAGTAAATCCTGACAATTCAGAAGAATTAAGTAATATTCCCATAACTGCAGGAGTGTTAAAAGAAGCTTAAATAAGTGACACAAGTTTGTTGCCATACATAGATAAAGCTGTAGAACTTGGTGAGATTACTAGCCATCACCATTGTTATTATTTCAAGTCTGGAATTTTTATGAGAAAATATCGACAATGTCAAGTCCCTGCTAATGAAACTTGGAATGAAATTTATCAAATTGAGATACCCACTAAACTCACTTGCACATAATTATATTGGTGGACACTTAGTGTCAATATAACTTACCATAAAATCTTACGGCACTTCTATTGGCCGAAGCTTAAGAGTGATGTTGTTCAATACTGTAAGCCTTACCATGAGTGCCAGGTCACAGGAAAACCAAATCAGTTCATTAAACCAGCTCCCCTAATACCATTTCCTGTGTATCAAGGACCATTCCACAAGGTGATAATTGACACCGTGCGACCTTTACCAAAACCCGCAGTGGAAATCAGTACTTGTTGACCATCATGTGTCCAACCACTCGCTACCCTGAAGTGATTCCATTAAGACACATCACGTCAAAGTTAATCATTAAATCATTGACTAAATTCTTTCCTCAGTACAGGATCCCCAGTCAAGTTCAGTCAGCTCAGGGTTCTCCTTTCACTTCCAATGTGTTCAAACAAGTGATGCGAGTGTAAGGGGGGTAACGAGCAGGATTTTTTTTCGCCGCCCGCTTACTTGTTTGTGTCTCCCACTTGGGGTGGGGGGTGGGAGAGGGGGGGGGGGTAGACGGAGGTGCCTCGACACAGATCAGACACTAGCCAGCTAGCACCACAGCTGCACTTCCCCGCTGCCCGTTCAAATTCTGGTTGTGTTCTTATCTGAGGCTCTGGACTCATGAGCTGTTTCCCCAGACCTTCACAAAACGACTGTCAATCTCCGGACACCTACCCCAGCTACTACCGCGGCTGCCTCGTCATCGCTACTTCATCCACACCGTCTGTGCCACGGCGTGTCTCCTGTGTGACAAGACCATCGCCCACCAACGCCGGCGACAAGTGAGGAAGCTGCCCTGGACCGTCCCCCCCTTCCCCCTTAGAGTGGATCACTGCTTTCCAGAACCTTCTCCAGTGCCGCCGCCATCGGAAATATCTGTTCATTGTTTGATTCCATTAATTGTTTGACTCTCGTATTTGTTCAACTCCCTTAATTGTTTGACTCCCTGAATTGTTTGACACCATTAATTGTTTGACTCCCGTAATTGTTTCATTCTCTAAATTGGTTGAATCCATTAATCGTTGACTCTAGTAATTGTTTGACCTCCGTTAATTGTTTGACTCCCGTTAATTATTTGATTCCCTTAGCTGTTGACTCCATTAATTGTTTGATTCCTTTAATTGTTTGACTCCATTAATTGTTGACTCCCGTAATTGTTTGACTCCCGCAATTGTTATTTGATGTTTGTGTGAGTGGTGTCAGAGTTTTGTGTTATTTTCATAGTAAAGAGATGTCAATCTCGACCGGTTGTTTGTTATCCCTCAGAAAACCATGGTTCTTGACTTTCCTTTTATAAGATCCTGATTAGGCTGGCAAGGGAATTCTATCCCTAAGTCCCAGACCTCTTATCATCAGGAGTCTCAAGGAGCTTTAGAAAGGTTCCATCAAACTCTCAAAAACATGTAACGAAGTACTGTAATGAAAACAGTGTTGACTGGGAGGTGTTCACTTTGTGTTATATGCTATTAGGAGCAGCAAGCAAGAATCTTTTGGGTTTTCTCCATATGGGTCAGTGTTCGGCCATGAGGTTAGGAGACCTTTGAAGGTATTGAAAGATTCATGGTTAGATGATAAACCTCAGAAATCCTTGTTCATCTATGTTAAGAAGTTTAAAGACAGAATTAAGAAAGCATGACAATTAGCTAGGTCTAACTTAGAAAATGCTCAGAGTAATATGAAAGACAAATTTGACAGAAATTCTGAATTTAGATAGTTCAAGCCAGGTGATGGAGTTCTAGCATTTCTTCCTGTTTATAAGAGTCTATTACAGTCTAAATTTTATGGCCCTTATGTTTTTAAAAGTAAAGTTAATGATGTAAATTACATCATAAAACACATGAACGTAGAAAACCAGAGAGACTACAGTGAAGAGCATATAGAGTTTCAAGAGATTTAAGTACATAATGAAATGAAGTTGCAAAATTCTGACATACTATCTAATCCATTTAAAATATTACAGCATCTATCATCCGATCAAGCTAAGGATGTGAGGTGCCTTCTCCAGGACTTCCCACAGCCATTTCGGGACATTCCACAGCGGTGCCGACTGGTGCAGCATGATGTTGAACTGGTGGAGGGCGCCAAACCGATCATGCAGGCAGCCTATCGCATGAATCCAGCTAAGCGAGATTTTTTTTGAGCAAGAAGTAAAGTTCCTTCTCGCTCACAACTTCCTTGAAAAGAGTAGCAGTGAGTGGGCCTCCATGCCAACTTGTCCCGAAACCTGATGGGAGTTCAAGAATGTGCACGGACTACTGCAGAGTGAAAAGGATCACATGAACAGATTCATACCCATTACCAAGAATATACGACATAATAGACAATTTGGGAAAAGCGGAGTTCTTGACGAAAATCGACCTTCTAAAAGGCTATTATCAGGTGGAGTTAACGGAGCGAGCAAAGAACGTCTCGGCGTTCGTTACTCTTGGCGGCCTTTACCAAATACATAGTCATGGCCTTTGGACTAAAAAACGCTCCAAGTACTTTCCAGTGACTCATCCACCAGGGTACATGTAGTCTAGAGAAGAGTGCAGTCTTACCTTGATGACCTAATTGTATACAGCAGCACCTGGGAGAAACACTTGTCACGACTACGCCTTCTTTTCGTCAGTCTTGCTGATGCTTGTCTCACGATCAACCTACTCAAGGGTGAATTCGGCCATGATAAACTAGTCTACCTAGGTCACATTGTCGGGATTGGTGAGGTCAGTCCAGTTGCAGCTAAGGAAAGAAGCCATCAACAATCCACCGATTCCTGAGACCCGAAACGAGGTCACGAGGTTTCTGGGTATAGCTGGATACTACAGACGGTACTGCCCAAACTTCTCTCAAGTTGCAACTCCACTAATTGACCTTGTGAGCCCAAAGAAAAAATTAAGCTGGACACCTGTTTGTCAAGAAGCCTTCAACAAGATACGCATTCTGTTCCCCAATGCACCAGTTTTCTGCGCACCAGACTTCAGCGAACCATTCATCCTTCAAGTAGATGCCAGTGACTTAAGGGCTGGAGCTGTATTACTCCAAGAGGGACCAGACGAGATTCTACATCTGGTATGTTATTCTTCAACCAAGTTCAAGAACCAATAAAACTAGGCTACAATAGAAAGAGAATGTACTGCATTGCTGTATGGACTAGGTAAGTTTAATGTGTACCTCAGTAGTTCAGTTGATCCTAATATTGTTTATACTGATCATAACCCCCGAAAGTTTATAAATAAAATGTAGAATAAGAATCAAAGATTAATGAGGTGGTCTCTTGCCTTACAGTAGTAGTATTAGTCATAAAACATATAAAGGGAAAATATAATGTAATTGTTGATTTGTAGTAAAGAGTGTGAATGAATTCTTTCCTTAGATTTATTTACTGTAGCATCCTAATAAATCTCTTAAGGGGGGAGATGTTACGTGCAACGTATCATGTTAAAACTACCCTTCACAACCAATTACTAATCAAACTTGCTTCAACCAGAATTGAACTCTATAAACCTTAGTGATGGTCAGTACAAAACTGATCATATGTTACACTTTCGTGTAATTCACATCTTCAGGGGTGAGTACAGACTAAGGAGAAATACTTGAGAAGGCTAATATATACAGTAGAAGAGAGTGAGGTCAAGTCCCTAGGGGACAGCAGGGGACCACAATGTTCCGGTCATAAGGCAGTGACCCTTACTAATCTTCTTAATCCAAAGAAATTGACCATGCTATCTCTAAGCACAGCAGCTGTATGTAGTCAGGTCATAGGGTAAGATGACTTAGGCCAGATGGGTAAAGATCTTATAAATAGACTTAAACAGCATAAATATAGTATTAGGACAGGCCAGGAATCCAATGCTCTGTTCATTCATATGAGAGATAATAAGCATTGTATTGACTGGGATAATGCCTCCTCAATATTACCTTGTAATTCAATTGTCAGTAGGAACATTATAGAATCCAGTCTCATTAAACATACCGAATCTGTCAACATGAATTT